>JAIUZE010009507.1:0-72362 GCA_022085475.1 Heliosperma pusillum | reverse complement strand
GGGGAATGAATATTAGTAGTTTGTTTTCCAAACTTTAGGAGATGTCATTATTCAAGATTTCAATGGACTTAAATCTACAAATTGAAAGTGATAGATCGCATTTAAAAATTGATTCTATTTCAAGGAGTGCCTTATGAATAAATTAAGGATTTCATCCATTCTGAATTCTCACCTCTCAACTCGCACCAAACAATAATGTGAATCTTAGAGTTTCATTTACCAAATTATATATCAAATCCAATTAAATTTCATTTACAATTAACAAATATAAATAGAATCACCCTCACAAGATTCAACATAATCAAGGCAGAATTCTGCAATACTAGCAACTGAAATAGGAATAGGGACGGGCATTTCCTAAGTCGACATATACTTCCAGCTAAATTATCACCCTCCCGCGATACATAGCAATGATCCGCATATAAATTTATCATATTACGAGTTGCTACAATATAAGACTACGATGAATTGGCATACAAATAGTCTCTAGCCAGTCACAAAGCAACGTTATTAACTTGGTTGAATTCGGAATCACAAATCAAAATCGTTACTCTAATTAATTCAATCGGAAACAATAAGTAAAGATGTCTAAAGAATTACATCCTTGTTGGCTTGAGAATCAAGATGAGAAATGAAAACCCGGGCAACGTACGATTTTACTTGTTGATTCGTTGTCCATGTATAGGAATATAGGATTGATACGTCATTCGCCGGTTCTTATGTCTTGAGCAATCTACATTCCTTGCACACGTGCTTTGGAATACCCGAATCAACCCACCATTCCACATCATCATCATGCATGCACATAAAATGCCTCATAAATTAGTAGTACATAATACTCAAAATGATTTTATCATTGCAAGCACCATCGAATTTCTTGTTGAAGCCTTAATTATATACTAGTACATATCACGTGCAAATGCACGGTATTTTAGACTGTATTGTTTAAAGATTTTAGCTATTAAAGACTCGTATTTTAATTTTGTTATCACATTTCAATGCATTTTTAATTCATGTTGATATCTACATTCAGGGCCGGCCCTAAGGGATGTTTGGGTGGGCAAATGACAAGGGCTCAATGTTGGAAAGGGCCCAAAGAAAGGGAAAAAAAAAGAAAAAAAAAAGAGGAAATTAAGATATGCAAATCCTGCAAACTAGCACAATCAAAGGAAAGACCAAACGAGGAAACTACAAAAAAGACTTTTGGAAAATAATTAACAATATTATTATTATTATTACTTTCCTAATTTCACTCTTCTTCTACCTCTTTTCCCTCTTTCATAAACTTTTCACAGTTATTTTTGTTCGGAGAATCCCAAAAAAAAAATCAATTTCACTTAAAATTTATAGGGTTCTTTGAAATTTTTGAAAGGACTGAAGTTTACGTGTCTCTATTAATGATTGCTCATTTGCTTGTTATCCTTCATCTCGTCGATCCACTTCGTCGCCTTAGTCAGTCAAGGAATCAGGGACCCAGGGTGTTATAATTCATTTTCTTCCTTAATTTTTTATTTATTTAATTATTACAATTTTTTATTTTTGATTGTTGCAGCAGTTTTTGTGTCGTCGTTTTATTGTTTTTTTTTCTGTGTTGATTGATGACGTTGTTGTTGGTTTTTTGTGTTGCGGTTGTATCATTTTTTTATGTTACGGTTGAGTAGATGTATCGTCTTTGTTTGTGAATTGTGATTCATAATTTATTTGTTTGTCAATTATGTAACTGTTGAATTTTTCATTTATGAATTGTTGTCTTTGTTAATAAAGTGTTAATTCAATTATTAAATCCGACTGACAATATTGCCTAAAAAACATTTATTTTTGTACTTAAGTGTTTGTATTCATTTTGGAAAACATATATGTTGATCGCACATGATATGATTGCTTAATATCATGTACTTTTATTAGACCATAAGACATGAATTAATTGAAATTAAATTTTTAAAAGGGCCCCATTTCGGTATTTTGCCTAGGGCCTTAAAATGTTTAGGACCGACCCTGTTTACATTGTTAATGTGTATATATTAAGACGTCATAAGAGGGAAAAGAAAATCTTTACCCCAAATAAAATTGACAATTTAAATGCAAGTATTTTTGACAAAAATTTGTTTATATAAAATAATATTATATTATTACTGCATTAAATAAAGGTATAAAAATGTATTAACTTTTAATTTGAGTTTTATATAAAAAGGTAGGCCTTCGTGTCTAACATTTATTGTCACATATATAATCTACAAAAGTAGGCTGGTCAAAAAGTATTATCAATGTATAGCCCATTAGGTTTATAGTTTGGCACCCAAAACTGAAGCTCATTCTAAGTGAATGTTTTTAGGGGGGAAAATATTTAGATTGACTTATTCTTTTAGTAGCAGAGGGATTAGTACTTAAATGGGGTGTTTCTTCCTCTTAAACCTTTTAAAGCCTTCATCGACTTCGAACATATCGATAGAACTTAATTCCACAAGTTTTTTACCTGTCCTTGACACCCTCTTGCAATCTACAGGATTATTAGATGCGCAATGTCTAATAGTACAAGTGGCATTTCTTTTTTTCTTACGCTGGGATATATCCTTAAAATCCATCCAAAAAATAGGCAACTTGTTAAGTTGTTAGTTATACTTGACACCAAGATAGACTCATCCATCACTATTCTATGTTGGCACATTGAATCTGCTAACAAGAAACTTTCTGTTAGAGGCATGGTCAACCATGGTTTTACACTTTAATCCATTTCAAAGTTCTTTAACTGGCTCAATATTTTGATAGACATCGAAAACGAAATCGGATGTATTGAAAGAATGTAACCTCGGCATATATAATCATCATTTTTCCATTCGAGACGCTTGTGGTTTTCCTCCCTGCATGGTTCATCCTCATGTGGCTCTGTAACACCTCAACCCCAAACCCTGGGTCGGGAGCGGTCACTAACGGTAGCTCGCCAAGCTGTATACATGGCCCACAGATCAGCACATACATGTCCTTTCTGGCGCATTATATGTTGGCACTTTGTGTACGGGAAGACTGGATTTATACTTGTGTAGTATAAGTAGTTTATTGACTCATCGTTACATAGTCGCCTTAATATGTCTAAGATGAGACTATAAAAGAGTCAAGTATGAAATACACGTCTTCCATACTAAAGCTTATGAGACCGAATCTTGAGTGTAGGATTGAGCATTGAATATATATGTCAATCAGGCGACTCGGGTTTGATACTTGTGTAGTATCTAGATCGACTTTTGATTCGCACGACATATAAGAGTGGCATGCCCACCGTTGTAGGAGCTATGTTGTGACACATATATATCATACTATGTGTGTTTTATCGACCGTAAGGAGTGATAAATGATTCCCTAATCTGTTGATGTGTGAGCCGTTTTGGACTTTGGTGTTCTATTTTTGAACGAAGCCCTTTGACCTGGAGCTTTGAGATTTGATGTTACTACTTTAGCGTGATTTAATTTCGAAGAATCATAAAGTCGTTGATTCAACGGGTCATGTTAGGAACGAAAGCAGTCAAGTTGAGATGGAATTTCATTAGTGTATAAGGAATGGTATATTAAGCTACATAATGTTAAGCCCGACCGGCGGTATATTGTGTATATAACTACGTAACATGTTATAGCATAAAGACAAGTGTATGCTGCGGTGTTGCTTGAATAATCTGGAGAATCGTTATTATGAGTGTGTTATGTTTGTTTTAATGATGACTTAATATAACACTACTTGTTAATTTTTGGTGGCACACCCCATCTTCCTGTATGAGATGTGAATGATAATTTTGTTAAGGTGTATTATGATACGCTTGGTTGTGTGACCAAGTGGGAAGATTGACTCGGTTGTGTGACGAGTGGGAGTATTGTAATTTGAACGGCCACTCTAATGTGGTTGTTACAATGAATCTCAATGTAACACCCCCACACACGAAGGTGCCTTACAATCAAGACCCCCTTAGCACATGAAAGTCTACCGTCTCGGTTGCCCGTGGTAGTAAATATCAAAACAAGCCATAAAGAAACAACATTTATTAAGTTAATGTTTTAATGTCATTACATAACCAAACAGATGGCATACCATCTGACCAAAATACCAAATCCACAATATTAAGATACCAAAACCGAATAACAATGTTTAAAGACTCCTAAGAATCAAGTCTGCAAACTGACACGCGGAAGCTAGGCACACTCGGTGATCCCATCCTCGACCCCACGCAAGTTAATGATTACCTGCGATCACCTGCTCAGCACCCCCCAATGGATCACAGCAGATTTGAAAAACAGTAAAGGGTCATTATTCATATATACCGACCAATGTACAAGAGCACAAGAGAAAGAGAAAGCGGAGGGCCACCGCAACGGTTAGCTCAGTAGATTCAGGTTACCAGCCTGCTCTACAAAACTACCTATTGACCCTGGACCGCAGCCCCATGCGTCGAACTTCCATCTCACCGCAGCGAGATAAACTCGGAACATTAATGTGCGCGTCCCCCACGTGGCCGGATAACCACCGGGGCGAACTCGGGGCGTGACCTGTCTCCCAACAGGATCACCAAATCATAGTAACCATAGTAACATAGACAACAACTCCCCAATCTCCATCATGTCACCACAGTGTGACCAACACATCAATCACATAACAATATTACATAGTCTCATCACATCAATTAGCAATGTAAAACTGAGTAGGGAAACCCTGCCTTTTCGCAAATCCGCATCAAATCACAATCATTATATCAACAATCTTCTTTTATGAATTCCTTCCCCTAAACATGCAATTAACATAATCAATACTAACCCTCAAGCAATCAATCAACGTAGCAAAAGGTTAGATTCGGCACGAGATGATGAAAGGTTTCTTGAGGAATTGAAGAGGATCTGAGCAATACGGTTTTGTAATTAAGAAACGTAAAACTGAATTATGAAACTGACTCCTCTTATTAACCTTTAATCATTCGTCCGACTAAATCCTGAAATCAGTCGTACTCGGTCGAGTACAACATGTACTCGGTCGAGTGCCAATATCACTTGGCCGAGTACACAAGATTAGAATACCACTAAAGACATTAGCCAAATCCACTCGATCGAGTGGCCTCTACTTAGTCGAGTAAGCCCTACTGGCCGAGCCCCATATACAAAGAAATAAGAAGTATTACACTCAATGAGCCTCAATATGGCTGTGACTAAAGAGAGATAATGACCCATTAAATCAGTTTTAATGGTCATTATTTCCCATAATTCACCTCCATGTAACTGATGTTTTGGATCCTATAAATTGTGATAATTCTGTATGAATTAGACACACAAGACTATTACACAAACATACAATCACAACAAAGTCACAATTATCTGAGCTTTTGGAATTTGAGATGTGAACAAATTCCGGTGACTCTAGTTGCCATTGGTATCGGCGGCACATCGATCTTCATATAGTTTTGCTATTAAGGAACGTTTTCCAACAATGGCAATGCCTAATATTACTTGGGCAAAAAAACAGGCTAAGTACCCAAGACGACAAGACCCCAACACTTGTTAATTGAGGTTTCTTGCCCCGAATTGGGCGGCACCAAATTTCTTTCGAGCGTGCCAAATATGACTGAGGATTTATTATCAAGTCCCACACCCCAATTGAACGAATCTAAATAATACCCGCAAAACCTTAATAATGCTTGGTCATCTTAATTTATACGGAGTATTATATTCCGTATAATTTTTTTCCAACTTTGTCCAAAATCGTAAACTCGAAGAATGTTTATTATGTGACTCTATACTCCACACTTCCGAGTTCACATTACATATATCAAAGTATGCTACGATTTTAGTTAAATCTCGATTACACTGAGATGATAATAGTGATTCATTTAAAAGTCCAAGATGATAATAGCCTTAAATTCTACGAAGTACATTTCTATGATGGAGTACTCCCTCTCATTCACTATTTTCTTCCCATTTGCTTTTGGACGGTCTTCAAGACCCCGCCTTGATCGGATTTTCGTTGGGTATACGTTGGGTTTCTTTGTCGAAAATTTTATTTTGTGAAAGAAAACTTTTTAATAATTATAATAATGTAGATATTTGAAATTTTGAATTGCATAATATTAATATTAACTAGTTTCTTTTACTTATTTTCAGTCAAAGTTTTTCAACTTTGACCCAAATAAGTGAAATGGGAAGAAAATAAGAATAGGTGGGATTGTCAAATTCTTATATCAGACAGACCAAATTCGTTTGAAAAAAAAACGTCACTATGTCCTGATAAAATATTATTTTTTAATGTGAAAAGAGATAAATTTCGTTATAACATTTTGTCAATAAATAGCTACACTTTGTTAGAAAATGATGATATTTTCTAGTAGTAAAATAAGACGAGCTCAAGAGATACATACTTCGTATTAATCTTCTTCAATCAAATACTAATTTATTAGCCTACCATGCAACCGCAATCAACTTGCATTATCAGTGGGTAATGACACCTACCTAAAAACATACTTACCTACTCTGAAGAATTATAGGTCTCCATTTTTATTCTCAAGTGTTAGAGTTAAGAGTGGGGACTTCTCTATTATCTACTCCTAATTTTTGGGTTAGTTTTTACTTAATGTCAAACCCCTCTAATAAAGAATACAGAAAAATTAATAGTAGGGTCCCTAAGCGTAGAGTCTAGTGTTAAAACTTTGGAGAATTCCTAAGGATTTGAGGTTCAAGTCTCTTCAAAAGCAAATATAGTATATTTATGACCTGCACCTATGTTTTTTAGACTCCGAGTCTGTTATTCCCGAGTGGCTTACCTGGTATGCGTGGTTTACAGGCTATTACGTATATCCATAGATTTATCCAAAGCCACCGAAGGTGGCGAGTGCGGGTTCCCTCCCTATAAAAAACAATTAATAGTAGGGGTTCATTGGGTTCAAGATTCCCTCGAAATGCATGAATGTAGCTAGATAGCTAATTAGCCGTCATCATCCCGTGATTTGCAAATAATTTAATTATGATCTTATGGTCATTACTTATTAGCGAATCAATAGTTGAATCAATATATCAATATTATTTTTAAAAAAATTACGGAGAATATTTTATTATAGTCTTAAAACTTCAAAAATTTATTTTTATAAGTTAACTGTTATAGGAAAATTACGAAAATGACATTAACGTAGACTCGTTCATCGCACGGGCATGAAATCTAGTATCTATCTATATTATTAAAGGAAGCTTTTTTCGAGCGATTACAGAGTCTCCAACTTTTCGAAAACACTTCAGCAGTCCAAATTATACAAACTACCCATATAAATATATTCATGTATTTCCATTGTACGCAAAATTAGCATTTAAAAAATAATATAATTAAATCTGAAGATTATAAAATTCTACCATGAAAGTTAGATTGGATAAAATTAATGTATAGAAACCTAAACAAACACTATTACGTTAATATGTTTATATATATATACATGTATTTTCATTCAAAAATTAATAATCATCACTTCACGTTATATTATTTTTATTTATGTTTCTTACTTTTGTTGTGTTTATTTATTTGAATCTTGCGGTTTATATTCTGTTTAAATCTTATTGTAGCATTAGTCTACAAATACGTTTCTTTGCTTTGAATCAAATTATTCACTAATGAATTTCTGACAAGTCTTATCTATTTATGTGTAGGTTAACATATATCACTCTGTAGGATTCTGATGAAGATACAACGATCAATAAATTATTCGGTAAGGTCGCTTTTGAATTTTAACATAGAGTAGCATAAATGTTCCATTTTCGGATTTATTGTGTACAAATGTATGTAGATAACTTTATTTTCTATGGAATTTCAATACATCTCAACTAACTTGGATGTAAGTTTGCATTAGTTTGTTGATTTTTTACAGTAGTTAATTGAATATCACCTTTTTTGTAACTACTTCAATTCAGAGATTTTTTTAGTATCATTAAGAGTCTCTCATATGAAAATCCGTACAATATTACATTGACGACATGGTCGACATCATCCAGATTAACAAAATTGTTGTTTTTTTGTTTTGGCAAGAGTCCTTACCCAAAAAAAGTATGATCGTATAAGAATTTTGGTAGAAGTCAATTAACAATTCATGACTACAATGTATACCCCATTATAAAAATAATAAGTACAAGATTAGAACTTTAAAGAGTCCATTTGCTCAAGGGTTTATTAACCATATATAGAACATATTTATTCTACTCAGACCACGTCAATACGCCATCAACATTAATCTATCATACTCTTTTATTCAAGAAATTTCAATTACGGAGTATTAATTAACGATTTTATTGTTTTGACCCGATCTGAATATCTACACGTTAGATATATGAGAACAAAGTAACGAAAATTATATGGCAGGATAAGTACATACAAATAATTGATTGGTGTATATAGTAATATAAGTGTAGTGAGTACTAATGATTTGGTGAATTAACTACTTATACTAAACCTCTTTTTTACACGTATTATTATTCGTTTTAACTTTAATACGGGTCAAATACTATTTTATACTGATAAGAAAGTCAAATTATGGTATTTTCTAGGCAACAAGTGGTGTAATTTGATATGTATTTGACCCGTCTTAAACTCAAGATAGATAGGGTCCGTGTTAAATGAGAATTTGTGATTTTATTTATGTTCTCAGATGGATACTATTTATTACTACTGTTCAGATTTTTGTATATGCTTATATTATTTTTAGTTTTTTCAGAGATTACGATTTCTGCTTTTCTCATTAAACTAACACATTATTTATTTATTTTATTTTTCATCCGGACATTGATCATCCAACAATGCAAGTAAGGGCTTTTAATTTTAACTTAGTTATTTGTTGTTCAATTATTTATTAATAAGACGATTGTACACTAATAACCACAATTCACTACTAAAAAGTCTTTTTTTTTAAAAAAATGTGTAAGTGTAAGGCCATTGCCTTACAGAAGAATTTGATTCTATGAGACGGCTTTACACCGTTATTGTTTAAAACGGATTCACATATATACCAAATATATGGCTACAAAAACTTGAACCAAAAAAAATTGGAATGCTTATCAAGCAAGCAAGCAAGACTTCTTTCAAAGGACATACTGTATAATTATCCATTAAAATTAGAAATAAAATATTTGTTAATATTATATTATGACGTTAAAGGATTATTATGAATAATAAGTTTATCTAATTATCCCGGACTGGAAACATAGAAGGACGGATCTGTAAGAACAAGTCGTAGGAAGCGAATCGGAAGAACAAAGGCCGGAGAAGTTGAGATTTGCGTAGTTCGTAGATGAACAAGGGTTGTCGAAAAATATATTAGGCACTTCGTTCCAATTTGCATGGTAAGTAGTAAACGAGTCCTTTATGAATGTAGTGATTAGGCATATTAGTTACAATAAAGATGTCAAGGAACGTGTCAGGCAATCACTTTTTATTGTCGTTCAAGTATAAAACTTTAATTATAGTAATGATAGTATTAGGATTTTTAATATTTAAAAATAGATAATGTTTTAATTTTACTTAAAAGATAATGAAGAATCCTACTTTTGGAAAAAAAAAATTAAATACTTAAAATTAATACTCGCTTGCCATGATCATTGACAGTAAACCAATCTACATACGGACTACATGTATAATTACATACGGAATGCATTTTGAAACTAGCTTAGCTAAGTTTTGTTTGATATAAATTTAGAGTCATGCGTAAGCTTAACTAAGTTTTGTTTGCTGCAAATTTAGAGCCATGCGTAAGAAGTACTGAGTCTTATAGAAATTTTCTTCTACTATGACAATCCCTTATACTATTCTTGACTTTGTTCTTAGCAGGTTTTTTTTGTTAACTTTCTTTTTGCTTATGAGATTAATTTGGAATATCTATTTTTGATTCTTTTAGGCGTATAGTCAACAATTTTTAATAGTTTATAGTTGGTAAGGTAAATCTTTCACCAATCACTACAAAGTAGTGCATATGGGATATATTTTGCGTAATTTTATCTATTCTGTAATTAAATAGTCATTTAAATTTAGTAAAGTTGGTAACTTAAGAAAATTAATTAGATTATAATAGTTCACCTTAAATTAGATAGAATGAACAAATAAGTAGCTAATCGATTTAAGGAAAGTTTTTTTAAATATATTAGTTTGATAAAGTTAACAAGAAATATTGAATTAACTGTGAAATATTAACAACGGGAGTAGTGAATGTTGTGTCTTATAATTTGGTTGATAAATTTTACATCTATATCATACAAAAATAGCGTGAATAGTCAAAGTAATAATAGTAACTGAGCGAGTAATCAAAATAAAAGTATTAATTAGGGATGTAGTGAAAGTAATTACATTAACCACGAGAGTAATGAATGTGTCTCATAATTAGGCAAGTATAACTCAATTCTATAATTGTGTTTCAAAAAAATGAAATTTAATAGGTAAATAATGGTACCCCAAGTGGAGCCGAGCACCAAACCTAAACCTCCAAGTTTTTTCAAAGACTTTAATAAAATAAATAAAAAGTATAACATTCAGATAGAATAAATAAAAAATATGTAAGTTAAATTTATATTATTTAGAGGTCATGAAATTTTTACCGTAGATGGATTTTGCAATCAAGGTATTACTCAAATCCCAATTTGTAGTTCTTAAGAATCCCGATTGGAGATAATATAGTATTTACCCATTGTACTCTTTACTCTTTAACAATGTTTATTGCCTAACACTAATATTAACCGATTTAACCATTGAAGAGAAGTGAGAACCATACATATTCATTGGAGTTAGTGCTACTATATATAGGGGTATCTAATTTAGAGAACATATAAAACAATGCAGACGAGCTACTATGTACAATTGAAAGCACACACATACCATAAATTTAAAATTGCTCTACAATAATATATCAATCAAAACATATGTAAACAGGTCGGGACACAGACATGAATAATAATATAGTTATTTAAAATTGGTCTACAAAGCTTAATTCTTAGGTACACTGAATCATTTTTCTTTGTGATTGTATCAATCAATACATATGTAAGCCTTTTTGAGTAATTGTAAGGTTGGTAAAATATGGTTAAAATAAAAGTTGTATCAATTTATCAATATTATTTCTTAAAAAATATATTTGATTGTTATAGTTTTAAAGAACTATTTCCATTGACTAAATAACAATACTTTATATGTTCTTATAAGGAATACTCTATTTCCTTAACTACATTTTTGTTTATTTCTTCAACCGCATAAGGAATGATTGGGAGTTGGGGGAAGCATGAAAGATGAGAGTAAGAAGAGGGTTGTTCGTGGATGGTCTGCATTCCACTTATTTGGCTCGCAAAGCAAATTGAGTGAGAATGCTAAGCGAGAGTGAAAGCAGATTATTTAATTTTATTAAGTAAAAGAATATAATTTTCTTTAAAAGTCGAATTAATATCAAATTTAACCGCTTGTGATAAAATTTGATTATTAGGATATAAAACAATTAATAAAATTTAATTGATGTTAATATTATATTTTTCAAAGTTAATAAGTTAAGGATCAAACTTCATATATGTACTTAAAGGTTACTATAAGTTTATCGTAATAAGTCAAACGCTCAAATTTCAAAAGTTTAATTCTATAATTTTATTGTTATAGAAAATTTAATAAATGACGTTAATATAGACCCGTGCATCGCACGGGCATGAAATCTAGTATATATATAAAAGAGGCTTTTTTCGAGCAATTCTATTGGTCAACATCATCTTTTTCAATTTTTGGAAAGTATATTTTAAGATCTTCCAAGATTACGAAAAACATACTATGTAATATTTTTAATATTACAACTATTATTTACGTAAGAAAAAATTGATTATCAATCTGACAAAAAAAATATAGTGCAAAACATTTCGAAACTTATATATTTGGATTCTTAACGAAAAATGCTTTCATTAGAGTATAAATTTTGTATTTTTTACTACCATATCATTTATAAGATCATATAACTATAACCTAAGTATATGAAAATTAAATAAATGACTTTTAAAATATTTTTTATTATTCTAATATTAGTATAATGGTTTAGTAGTATTCAAGAAATAATTAATTTATAGAAAAATATGATGTAGTACTTAGTATGTTATTTGTCTGATCCTATGATTATAAATAGGAGTCATAATTGAAACTTATGTATCCACATAAAGTGGCTAATCCTATGATTATAAATAGGTGTCGTCCTTAAACCTTAAGTATTAACCCAAGTTTTTTTGAATCTCTTAAAAATTGTCTTAAAGATCTCTTAAAAGTTTGTAGATGTGATGAATATACTATTTACAAATAGTAAAATTAGCCTACATCGTAAAATTAACATAAGGTGGGTACTGATCCTATAATTATATATAGGAATCATCTTTTGACCTTATATTTCAAAGTAAAATCTCCTATAATTACATATAGGAATCATCCTTTGACCTTATATATCAAAGTGAAATCTTTTAAATCTCTTAAGTAATGTCTTAGAGATCTCTTACAAGTTTGTGTATTATTATCTCCACAATTGCTAAATTTACATCATCAAAAATTATTTTAGAAAAGTATTATTAAAAAAATTTAAGTATCATAACAAAATTATGAAGATAACATAGTTACATTCGTGGTAAAAAAAACCTCGAAAGTATAGAAACTCATACTATTTATTTGCACATACTTGGTGTAATATTTAGTATATTATTTGTCTCATATTGAAAAATAATGTAGGTATGGTGAATATATTACTTATAAATAGTAGAATTATCCCACATCAGAAAATTATGATAAGGTGGGTGATCTTATGATTACAAATAGGAATCATATTTGGATATAAAGTTTCAACCCAAATTTTTTTGAGCCTCTTACCTATTGTCTTAAAGAGCTCTTAAAACTTTGTATTATAATATAAACTATAGTTAAATTTACATCATTAAAAATAAATTTAGAAAAGTATCATAAATAATAATTTTGATGATAAATTATTTAATGTGTTATTTGAAAAACAATGTAGGTATGGTGACTGGTGAATATATACAATGTATAAATATTAAAATTGTCCCACATTGAAAAATTATCATAAGGTTGAGTGATCATAAATATGATCATCTCTTTTATATTGTTAATAAAAGACTTTTAAAATATAATAAGTGACCTTTAAAATATTTTACTATTATTCTAATATAGAAAAAGATAGTGTACTATTTAGTTTCTTATTAGTCCCACATTGAAGAATTATGTATGTATGGTTAATATATTACATATAAATAGTAAATTGTCCCACATCAAAAAATTACTATAACATATGGTGATTCTATGATTATAAATAGTAGTCATCCTTGAACATAGGTATAAACCCACAATTTTTTAAGTCTCTTAAGTAGTATTGTGTTGAAAAGTTCTAAAAATTTGTATTATAATTGTCACAATAGTGAAATTTACATTATTAAAAATTAATTTAGAAAATTATCATAAATAATAATTTTGATGATAAACTACTTAATGTGTTATTAGTCCCACATTGAAAAATAATGTATTTGTGATAAATATATATATACTAAGTGTAAATTGTAAAATTATCCTATGTCGGAAAATATCATAAGGTGGAGTGATCAAAAATATGATTATAAATTGGAGTCATTTTAGTTTCTTAAGTATTGTCTTAATGAACTCTTAAAAGTTTGTATTTTATCTCCACTGTAATGAAATTTAAACCATCAAACTTAATTTAGGAAATTTAGGAAAATATATAAGTAATAATTTTGATGGTGTACTATTTAATAAGTTATTTTTCCCACATTGAAATATAATACAAGTATGATAAATATGCTACGTAAAAATAGTATAATTGTCTCACATCGTAAAACTATTATAAGGTGGGGTGATCCTATAATTATAAATAGGTGTCATCATTAGAACATAGATATCAACACGTGAGTCTCTTAGATATTGTCTTAGAAAGCTCTTAAAAGTTTGTATCCACATTAGTGAAACGTACATTATCAAAAATGAATTTAAGAAGGTATCATAAAAAAATAAAGTGAAACATCTTTTATTAATCTCAATATACATTTCATATATTATGTTCAAGTGATGTTTATAATTTTCATATAAAACCTTTTACATTTCATTTTACAAAAAAATATTGTGAAAATGAGTCATCTTTCAAATTTAGATATTCACCCAAAATCTTTTGAATCTCTTAACTATTATCTTACAGAACTCTTAAAAGTTTACATTATTATCCCCGGCTTAATGAAATTTACAACATCAAAATTAATTTAGGAAAATATCATAAATAAAAATTTAAGAAAGTATCATAAATAATAATTTTAATGGTGTACAACTAAATATGTTATTTGTCCCACATTGAAAAATAATGTAAGTGTGGTGAATATAATATGTATAAATAGAGGAATTCTCTCACATCGAAAAAATATCATAAGCTTGAGTGATCATGCCATTATACATAAGAGTCGTCCTTGGACTTAGAGACCAATCCAAAATCGTTTAAGTCTCTCAAATATTGTTTTAGAAAGCTCTTAAAGTTTTGTATTAATTATGAAAACAATCTAATTATAAGATTCGTAGTAAAAAGAATTTTATCATTATAGTATAAAATCTCATATTATTTGCACATACTTGGTGTAATTCTTAGTATGTTATATATTTCACCTTGAAAAATAATGTAACTGTGGTGAAGATATTAATACCTATAAATAGTAGAATTGCCTCATATAGGACAATTACCATAAGGTAGGGTGATCAACCCAAAATCTTTTGATTCTTTTAAGCATTGTCTTAGAGAGCTTAATTATTAGGTACCTTGGATCATTTTTCGAGTCATATAGATCAAATATATATAAGTTGATTCCTGGCAAGGTTGGTAAAATATGTTTAAAATAGAAGTTGAATCAATATATTAATATTATTTTCTTAAACATTACGGAGTATATTTTATTATAGTCTTAAAATTTCAAAAGTTTATTTTTACAATTTAATTGTCATAGAAAAATTATCAAAATGACATTAACGTAGACCCGTGCATCGCACGGGCATGAAATCTAGTATATATATAAAAGAAGCTTTTTTCAAGGCACGTAAGTGACTCCAACTTTATAGAAACTCTTAAAATAAAAATTAAATCCATACATATATTTTCCAAGTTATGGTTGAACTCTTAGATTTTGATTATATTTTTTGAATTAATTATTTTCCTAATAATATTATCAACTTTTCAGCTTTTAGAAATTCTTTAAATAAAAATTAAATTCATAAATATTATTTGTCCCACATTGAAAAATAATGTAAATGTGGTACATATATTACATATAAATAGCAGAATTTTCCCACATCGGAAAAATAATAAAGTGGGTACTCCTATGATTATAAAAAGAGTCATCCTTAAACCTTAGGTATCAACCCAAAGATTTTGAATCTCTTAAATATTGTCTTAGAGATCTCTTAAAAGTTTGTAGATGTGGTGAATATACTATGTATAAATAGTAAAATTGTCCTACATCATAAAATTAACACAAGGTGGGTGATTCTATGATTAAATATAGGAATTATTCTTGCACCTTATATAATAAACTTAATTTTAAAAGGTATTATTATCTTCACAATTGTTAAATTTACATCATCAAAATTTAATTTTAAAAGGTATTATTAAAAAAAAATTAAGCATTGTTAAAAAAATTATGAAGATCATATAATTAGATTCGCGGTGAAAAAAATCTTGCAAAGTATAGAAACTCATATTATTTGCACATACTTGGTGTAACTTTTAGTATATTATTTGTTCAACATTGAAAAATAATGTAGGTGTGATGAATATATTACCTATAAATAGTAGAATTGTCTCACATCAGAAAATTATCATAAGGTGGGTGATCTTATGATTACAAATAGGAATCATATTTGGAACTAAAGTTTCAACCCAAAATCTTTTGAGCCTCTTACATATTGTCTTACAAAGCTCTTAAGATTTGTATTATAATCTTCACTATAGTTAAATTTACATCATTAAAAATTAATTTAGAAAAGTATCATAAATAATAATTTTCATGGTAAACAATTTAATGTGTTATTTGTCCCACATTGAAAAAACAATTATAGGTATGGTGACTCGTGAATATATATACTACGTATTAATATTAAAATTTGTCCCACATTAAAAAATTATCATAAGGTGGAGTGATCATAAATATGACCATCTCACGAGCTTTTAAACTATTTTTGCATATTGTTATGTTAATAAATGACTTTAAAGTTTTAATAAATGATATTTAAAATATTTTTTTATTATTCTAATATTAATATAACAATTTAGTAAAGGTTAAGAAATAAATATTATATGAAAAATATGGTGTACTACTTAGTTTATTGTTAGTCCCACATTGAAGAATAATGTATGTGTGGTAAATATATTACCTATAAATTGTAAATTTTCCCACATTGAAAAAATATTATAACATAAGGTGATCCTATGATTATAAATATGAGTCATTCTTGAACTTAGGTATAAACTCACAAATTTTTAATTCTCTTAATTATTGTTTTGGAGAGCTCTTAACAAAATGGAATTATAATAGTCACAATAGTTAAATTTACATCATTAAAAATTAATTTAGAAAATTATTATAAATAATTTGATGATAAACTACTTGATGTGTTATTAGTCCCACATTTAAATATAATGTATTTGTGGAAAATAAATATACTAAGTGTAAATTATAAAATTATCCCATATCGAAAAATATCATGAGGTAGAGTGATCATAAATATGATTATAAATATGAGTCATTTTAGTCTCTTAAGTATTGGTTTAATGAACCTTTAAAATTTTGTACTTCCTCCTATTCACTCATATCTTCCTTCTTATCTTATTAGGTAAGTCGGATTTTCTTCCCCTTTCCCTTTTTGGATGTGGTGTTGTGTGTTTTGTGTGGTCAAAATTCATTTGTATGTGGGGTAGCGTGTTTTGTATGATCCAAATTCATTTCCTTAATTCTTGTGCAAAAATGAAAGGGGAAGAAATGAGTGAATAGGAGGGAGTATTATTAACTCCACAATAGTGAAATTTACATCATCAAACTTAATTTAGAAAATTTAGGAAAGTATTATATAAGTAATAGTTATTTGTCCCACATTGAAATATAATACAAGTGTGGTAAATATATTACGTATAAATAGTATAATTGTCCCACATCAGAAAATTATCATAAGCTGGGTGATCATATACTTATAAATAAGAGTCACCTTGGAACTTAGATATCAAACCAAAATCTTTTGAATCTCTTAAATATTGTCTTAATAAAGAGCTCTTAAAAGTTTGTATTCACCTTAGTGGAACTTACATCATCAAAAATTAATTTAGGAAAATACCATTAAAAAATAAAGTGAAAAATCTTTTATTTATCTAAATATACACTTCCTATATTATATTCAAGTGGTGTTTATATTTTTTTTATATTTTATAAAATATTCTACATTCATTTCACAAAAAAATATTGTGAAAATGAGTCATCCTTCAACTTAGATATTCACCCAAAATTTTTTTATCTTACAGAGATCTTAAAAGTTTGTAATATTATCTCCACCTTAATGAAATTTACATAATCAAAATTAATTTAGAAAAGTATCATAAATAATAATTTAAGAAAGTACCATAAATAATAATTTTAATGGTAACTACCAAATATGTTATTTGTCTCACATGGAAAAGTAATGTAAGTGCGGTGAATATATTACGTACAAATAGAAGAATTGTCCCACATCGGAGAAATATCATAAGCTGGGATGATCACGCGATTATAAATAAGAGTCGTCCTTGAAACTTAGAGATGAACCCAAAGTCGTCCTTTTTTTAGGATTATTTTAATCAAAGGCAAACAAATGATTAAGACGGAGAGAATATTGTTTTAGAGAGCTCTTAAAATTTTGTATTAATTATGAAAATAATATAATTAGATTCGTGGTAAAAAAAAATGCTATCATTACAGTATAGAACTTCATATTATTTGCATATACTTTGTGTAATTCTTAGTATGTTATATATTTCAAATTGAAAAATAATGTATGTGTGGTGAATATACTAATATCTATAAATAGTAGAATTTCCCCATATCGAACAATTAGCATAAGGTGAGGTGATCAACTCAAAATCTTTTGAGTTGCTTAAAACATTGTCTTAGAGAGCTTGATTCTTAGGTACTTTGGATCATTTTTTGAGTCATAATATAGATCAAATATAACTTGAGTCCCGACAAGGTTGGTAACATATGTTTAAAATAGAAGTTGAATCAATATATCAATATTATTTTTTAAAAAATTACGGAGTATATTTTATTATAGTTTTAAAACTTCAAAATTTTATTTTTATAAGTTAACTGTTATATGAAAATTACAAAAATGATATTAACGTAGACCCGTGCATCGCACGGGCATGAAATCTTGTTATTGATAATTCGAAATGCATGCGATTCAAGGGTTAAATAAGATTATCTTAAGGAGTTCTAACCACTTTCAAAATGTCTCTCGAAAACAAAAATAGTCTATACTCGATATCTTGTTTAGGTAATTTAGAAATTTGACGTATTTATATACTGTTTGAGTTAGCAATTGACTATTATAGTTTATTCACTCATTTTCTTTGGAAAGTTAAAATTGACAAATACTATCTATCTATCTATACTATCTATATAACCCGGAAATCAAGGGGCAGTAATTGAATGACATGATATAAATTTATAAAATTTCATAGACTATGTAGTTTGGTATATAGGGATGTTAATTATTAACATATAATAAATATAATAAAAGTAGGTTGAGTTTTGGAAACTAAAAAAATAACTCATTTAAATTTAGAAAAGTAGGTAACTTAAGAAAAATAATTAGATTATAATAGTTCATCTTAAATTAGATATATGAAAAATAAGTAGCTAATTGACTTGAGGAAAGTTTTCTTTTTTAAATATATTAGTTTGATAAAATAAACGAAAAATATTAGGAACTTAACTGTAAAAATAACGGGAGTAGTTAAAGTATCAATAGAAACTGCGTGAGTATTAAAAAAATAGTATTAACATGAGAATATGAGATTTAGTGAAAGTTATAATGTTAACAACGGAAGTAGATAGTGAATGTTGTGTCTTATAATTTAGTTGATAAATGTCACATCTATATCATAGGCATATAGCAGGAGTAATCACTTTAATGATAGTAACCGAGTGAGTAGTTAAAATATAATAATATTAACCGGGGATGTAATAAAAGTAATAATATTAATAATAAAATAAGTAGTGAATATATCTCATAATTTGTTTGATAAATTTTATATCTATATCAAAGAAAATTATGAACGACTTGGCTTTGAACTCTTTAGAAAATCAGTAAAATCTTTAACACTTAAATCGACAAATTTAATTATTGACACGAAAATGACAAGTTTGATTATATCAATAGATGACGCGTAAACTCTATACTACGTACATTTGGTTAGTATATTTTGTCATCGACAACTTATTATGATAGTTTAGGGACCATAATCTTCACTGATTTTCATTCATACTATACATATGGTATATATATTAGTATTCAATAAAATGTCTTTACACTTTGATTATAAACTGCAAAAAAGTTATGAACACTACATCCTAAATTCAATTTTTTTTCGCATTATATATTCACAAGAATATACTCCCTTCTATGGAAACTAGAGATTACGTTCACTTTTTAATAGCCAAACATCAAAATTTGTGATCATTAATAGTTTAATACCATTTAAAATGCTGAAACTTTAATACGAAACACAAATGTATAGATTTATTATGCAAAAAATATTTCATAAAATTTTAATTCTTTGTAGAAAAACTAAGTATTGTATAAATGAAGTAAAATACGGTCAAAATACCGTCTCGAGGATCGCCGAACCCAAAATTGTAAGTCTAGGGTAACAAAAATATCAAGCGTATAATATAATTCACACACAACAGGATTCATAATCTCAAGCAAGTCGAGGACCACCCAGGTTTAACCTTTGTTTTGGTTAAGAAGGAATATATCATAAGAATAATAGTGTGAAGTGTGCTGATAGTGTGAAACACACTGTATCGAAAAAAATATAACTTTTCAAGATCATTAAATATAATATAGTGTTAATATAGGGTTAACATAACCTAGAAGAAGGGCTTAATTAACGTACGTAATTGGTGATGTTTACCCGACATTATTTTTCAAGATCATTAAATATAATATAATAACAATAATAATATAGAATTTCCCGATATAGGTAGCAAAAACAGACAAAAGTCTCACATTTACGACTTTTTGCCCTAAAATCATGCATAACATGTACGCACTCCTTAATAAAGCTCATTTTCTTCCCTTGTTTTGCCTTTAATTACCTTACTATTTTTAAACCCGTGCAGAAAATGCACAGGTCGTAATAACATATGTTATTTTTAATTATATGAGCATACATAAATGAGGGTTATTAAATGTTTAATGCAGTACATGCCAACGTAAAATCTCGATAATATAGTGACCCACAATCCTAATATCCCCAAATTACAACTGGGCCGACATTATTCTCATTGCTCTAAAAGCTCATGCGACTTTAATATCAGTATGAAACTACTACTAACCCGTCGCGATTATTTGTTATCTATTTCTATATATTATTTATTTGTACGTTATCTATACATGGTAAGTTGTTTGTTACAAAATGACAAATATGGTCCTTACACAAATTTTAGCATACGACGGTCTCATACCGTGAGATGGTCTATTTTTATAAGAAAACTATATCTTCATTTTTTTTTTAAGTTCATCAATATTCTTAAGATAAATGTTGATTGCTTGTCTCTTTTGACGGCTAATAATTAATGGTTAAATTCAAGAGGAAGACCCAAATGAAAAAGGTTACAGGTTACCTCAGGATTATTTTTATGGTTCAGGTATATAGAGAAGGTGATACGGGTGACAAAGGTGACGATGTTACGAGTACCAATGTTGACAGTGTTGTGCTAGCAATGAATAAGGGTGCTCTGTTTGGTTTGACGACGCAGTTCGTTTGCTTAATAACTTGCAGTGGACCGGATGCCAGTTAATGTCATATGCAACTTGTTTAATGTATCTCTTTAGTTGCCTCTGTTTTTATGCTACAAATAAAGGGGGTCTTAATTTGGCTTAATTAGTAGTCTTAATTAGCTATCTTAAGGAGGAACTTTTCACTGCCTTAGGCTGTTCGACTGGCCTTTCTTGTTGGCTATTTATAACTGCTTGTTATTTGTATTTGTCATTCAGAAATCGTAATAAGAAAATCTCAATACTGCTTGTTTAGCAAAACTCTGTTTTTATTCAAACGCGTCTTTGAATAACGACTCGATCGTACTCAATAGGTCTTGAGTTCGTTCTCTATTGGTGAATTACAGGTCTAATTTACCAAATATCGTTTCCGCTACTTTCATTCGTATCATAAGTGGTATCAGATCAACTTCGGCTCTTGATTTCCATTAATCGAGACGTACCTATTGTTTCGTTTTTTTTGACAAATAAAACAAAAAAACAAAAGGGGGGAAAAACTTACATAACAGAATTATGGGTGACTTCGATGACGATATGGTACTCGAGCATCTTCGAGAGTTGTTGCGCAACCGACCCACTGGTAGCCGAACTGGTTCTAGGCCAAAACAAGACGAGTTTAAGGTTTCTGAACTTCCCGAATTCACGGGGGGTACTGACCCAGAGAACTATTTGGATTGGGAACGGAAAATCGAACGGATGTTCGTTTTCAAAGATCTTAACGACGAAAAAAGGTGTCAGTATGCGATTTTACGACTGAGTAAAGGAGCATCATTGTGGTTTGAAGGGTTGAAGGCAAAAAGAACACGGGATGGAAAAGACAAAATTGCATCGTGGAATTCTTTGAGGCGTAAACTTCGTAAACGGTATGTACCTACAAACTATAGAATTACTACTTATCGTAAAATTGCGGAGTTTAGGCAAGGGAAATTGAGTGTGGGGGAGTATATTGATGAATTTGAAAACTTGTCGTTGATGGGGGAATTAGAGGAGATAGAGGAACAGAAATTGGCAAGATTCTTACGGGGATTGAATTCCAACATTGCTAGCATAGTCGAGTTGTACCCGTATTCGGATTTCGATACGTTGTGTGGGCTGTGTCTGAAACTCGAGGCCCAGGGCAAAACAAAATACGGGGTAGGGTCGGGCACTGATTCCGGGAAACCCAGATACTGAAACAAAGACGAGTCCCATTCTAAATTAAATTCTCCTGCGTTTGGCAATAACCCACACAAAATTCATAACCCAGACACCACCACTCCTAAAACGACTAGTTCAGCCAAAGAAACCTCCCTATCAAAAGTAAGATGTTTTAAGTGTCAGGGATTCGGACACTATCAGAATTCGTGCCCCAACAAACGTGTGGTTACCTTGAGAGAGGCCCTTGATTTTCGTGAGGAGTTGCGGGAGGAGGAGGAGAGATTGCGTGATGTTTTTGTTTTTGATGAGGGAAACGAAGAAGAAGAAGAAGTCGAGGGTTATGAGGCCCCTATTTATGACATTGCCTTGGTACTTTGAACTCTCCAAGCAAAAACCTTGCCCACTAACTCGGAGCAACGAGATTTATTATTTCATACAAAATGTCAAGTCGGAGGCAAATGGTGTAGCGTGATCGTTGACAGAGGCAGTTGCACTAACGTAGCCTCAAGCAAATTGGTGTCGAAATTAGGCATGACCACAACATCACATCCAAAGCCCTATGCACTTCATTGGCTGGATGACGGCAACAGCGTGAAGGTAACTCGTCAGGTAAGGGTAGGTTTGACTATGGGTTCCTACAAAGATGAAATTTTATGTGACGTAATTCCGATGGATGCGTGTCATGTGTTGTTGGGTCGCCCATGGCAGTTTGATCGGGATGTAATTCATAGGGGAAGGAGTAATGAATATGAGCTGAAAGACCAGGGGAAAAAAATAATTTTGAAGCCTATGTCAGGACAAGCCATTCGGTCTATTAGTGTGAAATCAAAGAAAAATTCGATTCATTCTATGCTGATGAGCGAGCGGGAGGTTGAACAAGTGTTAGGGCACGGGGAGATGGTGTATTTGCTCGTTGCCAGTGACAAATCCGTTTCTGGTCAGGCACTCGAATTGGGCAGCCCTGTGTCTCAATTATTGAAAGAATACCGAGATGTTTTCCCAGATGACTTACCACCCGGATTACCATCCATTCGTGGGATCGAACACCAGATAGATTTAATTCTGGGGGCTTTGTTTCCTAATAAAGCTCCTTACTGTTGTAACCCGGAGGAAACCAAAGAATTGCAAAGACAAATTGATGAGCTGATGGTCCGTGGCTTCGTTCGGGAAAGTATGAGTCCTTGCGCCGTACCCGTATTGCTCGTTCCAAAAAAGGATGGTTCATGGCGGATGTGTGTTGATAGTAGGGTCGTAAATAATATCACTATCAAATATCGTTTCCCAATTCCAAGACTAGACGATATGTTGGATGAGCTTCACGGTTCGGTTGTATTTTCGAAAATTGACTTGCGAAGCGGGTACCATCAAATTCGAATGCGGGAAGGAGATGAGTGGAAGAGGGCTTTAAAAAAAAGCACGGCCTTTACGAGTGGACAGTCATGCCCTTTGGACTTTCCAATGCCCCGAGTACATTTATGCGGTTAATGAATGAGGTGCTCAAACCATTTTTGGGTCGATTTGTGGTAGTCTACTTGGATGATATATTGGTGTACAGTAAGGACAAAGAGGAGCATGTGAGTCACTTACGACAAGTCTTCGATATCTTACGGTCTCAGAAACTTTATGGGAAGCAGGAAAAGTGTGCATTTGAGGTCGGCAAGGTGGTGTTTTTGGGGTATGTAGTCTCGGCAGATGGAGTATCAGTAGACCTGTCCAAAATTGAAGCTATCAAGTCATGGCCAAGCCCCAACACGGTCAGCGAGGTTCGTTCCTTTCATGGTCTTGCTTCATTTTATAGACGATTTATATCTAATTTCAGCTCCATTACTAGTCCCATTACAAATTGTTTGAAGAAGGGTTCATTCTTATGGGGTAAGGAGGCTCAAGACGCCTTCGAAACAATTAAGGCAAAATTGTGTATTGCTCCTGTTTTGGCTCTGCCGGATTTTTCGCAGCCCTTTGAAGTCGAATGTGACGCTAGCAGAGTGGGTATTGGTGCCGTCTTAATACAGGGAGGTCGTCCTATTGCGTATTTTTCCGAGAAGTTAGGAGGTGCTCGATTGAAGTATTGCACCTACGACAAGGAATTTTACGCCATTGTTCAAGCTTTGAGGCATTGGAGTCATTATTTACGTCCGGGTCACTTTATTTTGCATTCCGACCATGAGTCGTTAAAATATATTAATGGGCAGCAGAGTTTGAGTCCGAGGCATGCAAAATGGGTCGAATTTTTACAATCCTTCCATTTCTCTTCTAAGTATAAGAATGGCAGCAGTAATATCGTCGCCGACGCACTCTCTCGCAGGTATGCACTGATCTCTACTTTAGATATTCGCATTTTGGGGTTCGAAACTCTAAAAGATTATTACCAGAATGATGGCGATTTCGGCATTAAATTCGAAAAATGCTCCACTGGTGCTTGTGGTGAATATTTGGTTCAGGATGGGTTTCTCTTTAAGGGTAACCTTCTTTGCGTTCCGAAACATCCGATTCGCGAGTTACTTGTGCGTGAAGCTCATGGGGGAGGAATGGCTGGCCATTTTGGCATTACTAAAACAGTAGAAATATTAAAAGAGCATTTTTATTGGCCTGGAATGTTGGGAGACGTGACAAATATCGTTAGCAAATGCGTCACTTGTTGGATGGCTAAGAGTTCTTTCAAACCCGGGTTGTATTTGCCATTGCCGGTTCCTCTTCGTCCATGGGAGGATGTGTCCATGGATTTTATCGTGGCCCTACCTCGCACTCAAAGGGGTAAGGACGCTATTATGGTTGTGGTCGATCGATTTTCCAAAATGGCTCACTTTGTGGCTTGTCACAAAACCGATGACGCAAGTAATATAGCTGACTTGTTCTACCGCGAGATTGTTCGTTTGCATGGGATACCCAAAACAATTGTTTCGGATTGTGACTCTAAATTTCTAAGTTACTTCTGGAATACCTTATGGAGGAAGGTGGGTACCAAGCTACTTTTTAGTACCTCGCATCATCCTCAAACGGATGGGCAAACCGAGGTGACAAATCGAACTTTGGGTACATTGTTGCGTGGTCTCGTAAGTCGCACACAAAAGGATTGGGAAACTAAACTTTCCCATGCCGAGTTTGCATACAATCGCTCCCCTACCCATGCTACGGGTCATTCACCCTTTGAGGTCGTGTACGATGTTAACCCCTACCTGCCGTTGGATTTAATTCCTCTGCCTAAGAACGAGTTAGTGCATAAAGACGCCAAATCGAAGTTGAAGTCCATGGTAAAATTGCACCAGCAAGTTCGTGATCACATTGAGGCTATTAATGCTGCGTATCAACAAAAGGCAAACAAGCATAAGAAACCTCGTGTATTCCAAGATGGTGACTTGGTTTGGGTGCATTTACGTAAGGAACGGTTTCCGGGTAAGAGGAAAAATAAGCTTATGCCTAGAGCCGAGGGGCCATACAAGGTAATATCTCGTGTTAATGACAACGCCTACAAAATCGAATTGCCCGGTGATTACGGGGTCCATGCCACTTTTAATGTGGGCGATTTATCCCCGTATTTGAACGATGACGGCCTTAGCGAATTGAGGTCAATTCCTTTCAAAGGGGGAGGGGATGATACGGGTGACAAAGGTGACGATGTTACGAGTACCAATGTTGACAGTGTTGTGCTAGCAATGGAGAAGGGTGCTCTGTTTGGTTCGACGACGCAGTTCGTTTGCTTAATAACTTGCAGTGGACCGGATGCCAGTTAATGTCATATGCAACTTGTTTAATGTATCTCTTTAGTTGCCTCTGTTTTTATGCTACAAATAAAGGGGGTCTTAATTTGGCTTAATTAGTAGTCTTAATTAGCTATCTTAAGGAGGAACTTTTCACTGCCTTAGGCTGTTCGGCTGGCCTTTCTTGTTGGCTATTTATAACTGCTTGTTATTTGTATTTGTCATTCAGAAATCGTAATAAGAAAATCTCAATACTGCTTGTTTAGCAAAACTCTGTTTTTATTCAAACGCGTCTTTGAATAACGACTCGATCGTACTCAATAGGTCTTGAGTTCGTTCTCTATTGGTGAATTACAAGTCTAATTTACCAAATATCGTTTCCGCTACTTTCATTCGTATCAGAAGGATAAAGCTATAAATTATTGTTTAAAATTTTTTATTTCCTAATTTTTCTGTATTTTATAGGTTTTTTTTGTAGAGGAAGGTATAAATATATGAAAATATATTTTATGTTTTCAGCTTTCACAATCCATTATGAGATAGATCATCATCATCATATAATATAAATCATCATCTTATAATATAAAGTTTATTCATAATAATTAACATGAAAACAGGAGAGAGAATAATAAAAGTAAGAAAGAAAGTAATTAATTGTGTTTATGAAAAAAAAATTACTTCTACTTAAATTTGAGGAGCCAATAGAAACAAGCTAAATGTTTTTGAGTAGATTTTCTTAACTTAAATGTTAAAAGCTCTACGTCATTCAATAAAATATCATACTCAATATTAATGTACCAAACCCATATCAATATAAATATATATTTCGTAAATGCAAACTAACCTAACAATTTCACTTAGAAAAATTGAATTAATGTGGTTAGGCGAATCATTAGTCGACGACAAAGCAAAGGGAAGTTCATGTTGTTTGGATGGCTGACATGGGTAGGAGCGTAGGACCTCTTAGAGAAGCAAATCTGTTAACACTTGGCAGAATTATCATGGTTTGACGCTATAATATTTTATTTGTATTGATTTCAGATATCACAAATTCTCATTTAAGACGGAGGTATCCGTCTTAAGCTTAAGACGGGTACCATATTCTCTCACAAAATACCCATCAAGGATGAGTGGAGAAGCACATGGGGGGTGCCCACCTTGTCCCCTCTACCCATTTCCTCTCACAAAATACCCGTCACAAGCAAGACCTACTGTTCAGATATAGCTTTGTCCCGATTAATTGTTATCTAGTTTCTTTTTTTATCTACTCCCTCCAATTTTTCATCTTCTTCTCTCTTTCCATTTTGAGCTAAGTGTGGTGATGTTCCCTCTTTCCTTATTTGTGAGTAGTTGTGTGGTCCAAATTTAATTGAATGTGGGGTAGTGTGTTTTGTGTGGTCCAAAATGATTTCCTTAATCTTTGTGTCCAAAAGAAAAGGGAAGAACATGTAAAATTGGAGGGAGTATTAATTAACCGCAATAAGACGGGTCGATCAGTTTTAAACTTAAGACAAGTCGAGCTCCTTCACAAAAAGCAAGTGGGACTAGTTTTTATACACGTGCAATACTTTGATATTTAGCTTTTATGGTATGAAGATCCGCGTGATTTGGTATGTAATGTTCAATTTAATCTTATTAGTTATTTATTATACTTACTTTTTATATAGGATTTTTTTTTTCAAACACAACCTTTAAAAAAAATTTCTTCTAAACACCACCTTTGAAAAACGAAATTGTCAAACGCAACTTTTAAAAATAGTTTTTTTGCCAAACACAACAGTTTGGGCGGAGAACTCAACATTTTGATATAGCTTAACGACTTGCAATGAGTTGATTTACAATCGATGTTTGATATAAGAAACGAAGGTCTTTTAACGCATTTATAAAGCTTTGTCTGGTCTGAAATTTGGTGTATAGGTAGAGGGGAGTAGTAGGTAGGTTGTAGTTGTATTTTTATTATATATAAGCATATACTCCGTATTCTCGACTCACATTCTATCTGATCACAAGCTCAAACTTAGAATGCGATTCTCGATCACGACACCTACATGTTAAAACGAAACTGGTTAGAAACACATTTAAACAATGCAACTAATACCAAAATGCATTAACAATCAGAAATAACTTTAAATATCATACATCAAAAAACGACATAAGTTACCTTAAGTGGTAAGAGCTCTAGTCTCTTACTCCAACAGTCAGGTTGGACTCGTTGGAGTTCGATTATTACCCACGATATACTACACTCGTTTATATAAAATAAAATAAAAAGTTGATCCGAAAAAGACCGCAAATTCTTATTTAAGATGGTTATTATTCATCTTAAGCTTAAGACGACTGAAATAATGAATATCAAATTACCCTACTTGTATCTAAAATACCAAAACTTTTGTTTACATTATACCATGTAGTAGTAGTTAAAAATTTTAAACATCGCAAGAAGACAACTTGTTAACGGAAAATTCACATGGTACCCCCGAGGTTTGCCATTTTGGACGAAATACCCAAAATTTTGATTTAGAAAACTTTAAAAGGTCATAACTCGTGTTTACGATATCATAAAGTGACGATGTTTTTTTTCAAATCGATCATCTTTCCGAGAACTACGATTTGAAAAAAAAAATTATTGTATTTGGATCCCGTAGCTAGGAGTTATTGCATGTCAAAGTTTTTTTGACCGAACAAACTTTGAGCGAGCATATCTCTTGGTTACGAATTCCGAACTCGACAATTTTTTTTTTTCAAATCGTAGTACTTGGAAAGACGATCGATTTGAAAAAAAAAATTGTCACTTTCTGATCTCGTAAACACGAGTTATGACCTCTTAAAGTTTTCTAGATAAAAATTTTGGGTATTTCGTGCAAAATGGCAAACCTCGAGGGTATCATGTGAATTTTCCGACTTGTTAAAGATAGGAAACTAGCAAGCAATATGGTTGTTTCCAATAATACTAGATGGCGTTTGCCAAGAAATAAGGCTCATTTTTGAGAACACAAATTCTTATTTGTGACGGACACTATCCGTCGCAAGCTTAAGACGGATACCATATTCTCTCACAAAATACCTATCAAGGGTGAGTGGAGAAGCACATGAGGGGTGCCCTCTTGTCCCCTCTACCCATTTCCTCTCACAAAATACCCGTCGCAAAATCCGATCCGTCGCAAGCAAGACCTACTGTTTTGAGAAAGAGGTGGGGGCGTTGCACCCAAAGTATAAGAAAAATGTTACTGGGACCCTGTGGTTTGGGGTGTTTTTCCAAGACTGTATGCCGTTTGCATCAGGGCACGCAGGTCCACTTTGGGTGGGGGTCCATTTTGCTAGATTCCATAGCCCATAACTCCATAGTTGATAACACCCTTCTTCCTCTGGTCCTCGATCCCTCCATTTGTGTTTACACTGGGAGTGATAATTACACGAGATAACTCGTGACCAACTCGAGTTCGGTTCGGTTAAAATACAGAATCTCACCTCCAAATATGAAAATAGTGAAGAAAATGTAAATGGACCAAATAGAATAGAGAGAACAGAAGGGAGTATGATATAACTCATATTTTATAAAAATATTTTATCATTCTTATATATTTGTTACTGATAACCTTGGGGCCTTGTTACTGATAATATTGACCGAAAAAATGAAAATTTTAGAATTATATATAGGTTTGAAGCTCGAGGCTGGCTCGAGCTCGGAATCAAATTCGCGAGCTTGGTAACGATCATAATTTTTTCAGGATTGGGTAAGCTCAAATTGGCTTGGGCTCGAGTTTTATTTATGAGCACAAGCTCGAGCAAGGCCAAGCTCGGGCTCGGCTCGTTATTACCCTTAAGACACACTAATTCTTATTACAACCAGACTTTTTACCTCACAAGTTGATGCAGACGGGCTAAATGTCATCATTTTGACCATTTATTCTGACAAAATGTTATAAATTAGAAAATCGTTCTGATTACAATTCGTCTTAAATTAGTCACGTGGTCTGCTATCATTTGTTCCTCAAATTTATTTAACACATGAATAAACATTAAACAACAGTAAAATTATTGGTGACCTAGGCTTGGGTAGGTCATTTACAAACAACAAAAAATTATAGACGGCTATATAAATAGGTCATAAATATAATTAGTTTTTTATTGGTGACTTAGGTTGTGGGCGGTTGTTGATAAACATAGTCTAACAATTATTGAAATAAAATGTTAGCCTAATGACTAAACTAGAAGTTTGAGATGGTTAACACTTAATATATATTAAAAAAAAAACAATTAGCATGTCGTTGTATCGTTTTATACCATGTATTGTAAAGAGAATCAGTATGTCTTGCTTAAGGGCGACCCGTCTAAAAGCTTTAGACGGGCTAATCCGTCTAAAAATTTTAGACGGGTCAAACCCCCTCAAACGCAAGCAAGTGGGGCAAGTTCCGTAACACTGAGAGACGGTCTTGTAAAAAGTTGTAACCTAGAATAACTTGGTCACGATAAACAAGGATAACTGTGTGTTGATGAAAACAGGGCGAGCCAGACAGACAACAAATATAGAGAGAGAGCAGATGGTAAAGTGGCCCTTTAATTAGGCCGACGGCGGAACAGAAAAAGCCGGCCACCTTATCGATGCCCAATCGTCTTTTGGATTTCCACACTGTAAGACTGTGTCTCTCAATCTATGTACCTCTTTTGTGTCTAGGCTGACCTACATACATAGCTTTATACATAGCTTTAGCTTTTAGCCATGCTATGCGAATTTGGTCCCAAAACTCTACTGTTACCCCCGGGTGTAGGAAGTCTTCCATATGAGTTCTTATTGAAAACTCCGGAAAATTCCCGATACCCTCCAAGTTTGACATTTCCCCGAAATACCTAAATTTTTTTATCCGAAAAACTTTAGGTGGCTATAAATCGGGTTTAAAAATTCGGAAAATGACGATTTTTTTTCAAATCGTTCATCTTTCCGAGAGCTACGATTTGAAAAACAAATTAGTCGTATTTGATTTCGTGGCTAGGAGTTTTTGTATGTCAAAGTTTTTTTCACCGAACAAACTTTGAGTGACCATATCTCTTGGTCACGAGTTCAAAACTCGCCATTTTTTTTTCAAATCGTAGTTCTCGAAAAGATGAACTTGAAAAAAAAAAGCTTCATTTTCCGAGTTTTTAAACCCGAGTTATGGCCACTCAAAGTTTTTCGGGTAAAAAATTTGGGCATTTCAAGCAAAATGTCAAACTTGAGGGGTACCGTGGGAATTTTCCGAAAACAGTATTGAAAATGATATATATACGTCTTCAATGAACACGGTTCGGATTTCCTCTCACAAAGAGATAAATGGAAGGACAAGTGGGGAACTAAATGGATCCCCACTTACCCTTAGACCTGGCAAACGGGTTAATCGGATCGGGTTCGGGTCGGGCCAATTCGGGTCGGGCCAGTTCAGGTCTATCATATTATCGGGTTAATTAGTTCGGGTTGGGTCGGGTTGTTTCGAGTTTCGAGTGATTTTCGGGTCAGTTGATCGGGTCAGTTTCGGGTCAACGGGTCGGGTTATTTCGGGTCCGGGTCATTTTCGGGTCAAAAATTAAGAAAAAAAAAAGGTGAACATAGTCATTTCAAGTCTTTTTTTGCTCAATTAGAGTTATATTTTTCTGGACATTTTCGGGTTAGTGGTTTCGGATCGGGTCATTTCGGGCAGTCGGGCCAGTTTCGGGTCGAAGCACCTCAGGTCAAGTTCGGGTCGGGTCGGGTTAATTCGTACGTGTTTGAGGTTATATTCGGGTTTTGCAACTCGGGTTAGTTTTGGGTCTCGAGTCAGCCTTTTCAGGTCGGGTCATTCGGGTCGGGTTGCTTTTGCCAGGTTTACTTACTCTCCCACTCGACTCCTTGTGAGAGGAAATCTGACCCGTTTTCATTGAATATGGATATGCAACGTCTTCAATGAGAATTTGTGCTCCCATAAACCATCAATTAAAACATGCCACTAGTGAATGTTGAAGAATCTAATTGAACTTTTTAATTTTCTTGATTACTTCATTAAGGCCCTCTTCTTTTTGGCTGAAATGAGTTTAACTAAGTTAAATGCAGGTGGGCTTAATTGAACTTGTTGAGTTTATGGATCTGGTACTCAAGAGGGGGAGATGGTGAATTGAGTACTCTTTTTACAAATTTCGTTGCTTAAGAAACTTAAAATCAAATTATCAATACTGCTCAATCGACTTGTCTGTAGAGTACGTGATAATTTATTCAAATAAAACGAAAGCAATAACGAATGTAATAAGGAAATCGTTTGTAGTCTTATGAAAGCAATTGTGATGGATAAACACAATAGACTATAGGTAGAGTCTGTGTGTTTGCGGAAGCGTGCACGATTATAAAAAGCAATAAACAACATAAAGCAAATTAAAGAGAAACACACAAGCGATTTTTAAGTGGTTCAACCAACACTCTTAAGATTTACGTCCACTATCTCTATTATTAAGGTTTCTTTAATAATCAACCCCGACTACAAAGAAACCCCCACACCCTACTCCGGTTGTACGACTCGAGTACAAAACCCTTGTACCCCAACACCCCACGACTAACCCCAAAGCTCTCTCTTTAGATATGAAATATTACAATCAAATGTGTCTCTTTTACAATGTCTTCATATAAGACTAATAGAGACGAAATTGAATTCCTTATAATGTTGAGATATGTTCTATTGATGATGACAAGTATTTCATATAATGTTTTCCTTGTGCTACTAATGTGTGTGTTGTCAAGTATGTATAGGTTCAAAGGATATTTAATGAAGACATGAAGCTTTAAGAGAAGTGTGTCGTTGTTTAGTGTCATGTGTGTTGTAAAAGTAAAGGAACGAGTAAATATACTACTGAGAAATAAATGAACAGTCCGCTGAACTGTTCAATTGAGATCTGGTTTATGGACGCGCCTGAAATAAATCTTTGAACAAATTTTGATTATGATTTTGAAAAGATATTTATAAACAATGTTATTTTGAAATCTTTCAGCAAATTAACTTCCCTATTTTATGAAGATAATTGACAAACAAATTTGATTTGATTTTGGGAATTATTGTTGCTTGGAGTATAAGGCAAAAGATCTTTTTATTATCTTAAAATATTCTAAGATTATTTTCTCAATATATTATCTTCTTGCTTTATTTTAGGAAATTTAGTTACCAACACTTTTCCTATAAATACAAGACTATTATTTCAGAAATAATTACCTTTTTCATGTGCTTTAACGTTTTTGCAAAATTAGGTTTTTGTGTTTTAAGCTTTTAAACTCATTTTGCAAATATTTTTTGAAAAGGTGTATGTCTATGTATCGAACAGTTCGTGAGACTGTTTAATTTGCAACTCTGTTCTGTATTGCTCGATTCTCTTGCTATAAGAAATTCAATTTCGTCTCTATTAGTCTTATATGAAAACATTGTAAAAGAGACACATTTGATAAGAATTGTCGGTGACAATCAAATCAAGACACCTTATGCCGCTTAGGAAGATAAAATGCCTTTGATTCTTCTATACAATAAGGACATGCAAGGAAACCGGCTATGGCCCAACCGGAAAGCATGTCGTAAGCTGGAAAGTCATTGATTGTCCATAAAAGAGCGCCAACCTCCCACAACTGTTTCAACTCTTCGATGAGAGGTTGTAAGAAGACATCTATGTGATTTTTAGTATTATCCGGCCTAGGAACAATCAATGAAAAGACATAAACGGTTTCTTCATGCACAACCATGGTGGTAGATTGTAAGGAGTGCGAATTACCGGCCAACATGAATATTTTTTTCCCAAATTGGTTGTATGGTGTAAAACCATCTGTGCACAACCCAAGTCTAACATTTCGAGGCTCACTAGCAAATTCCGGGAACATTTTGTCCAAATGCTTCCAAGCCTCACTATCGCTTGGGTGGGCAAATGTCCCTTGTACACGAGGGTTTTCTTCATGTCATCTCGTTGCCTCCGCAATATTTCTAGTAGCATAAAGCCGTTGTAATCGTGGACCTATAGGAAGGTAGAATAAGACTTTTTGATGCATTTTTTTCCCACTTGATGGTGTTGGCTTGTACCTATCGTCTTTGCCACACTTCTTACATTTATCAAGTGACGCATTTTCTTTCTAAAAGAGCATACACCCGTCTTTACAACAATGAATCTTTTGATAGGGTAGTTGAAGAGTTTTGAGCAATTTTTTGGTGTTATAATAGGTGCGGGTCATCACATTTGCCCGAGGTATAACATCCTCAATCAAGGAAGCAGTCTTATCTACACATTTGTGCGATAAGTTGTGCTCACATTTTATGTTAACAACCCTTACAGCTGCTTGTAACGTAACACCAACACCTCGCTCCCGTCTTATAAAGATCTATCCACCGCATCTAACATATCAAAAAAACTCTTCAATTGAGGGTGTAGAGTTTCTTCTTCACCGATAGGGGGTTCCTCCATATGTTTTAAAGCCGTGTCACCTAAGGCATCTATTACCATCTCTCGATATGGTCCTCTTATGGAAGATTGAGTAGTGTTTGGTACATTGTTTGGTATTTTAAAGGAGAAAGACTCACCATGACACACCCAATCATAATAATTTTCCGTGAAACATTTACTAATAAGGTGTTCTTGTACCACAAGTTCACTCAAGTATTTTAAATTTTTGCACTTTACATATGGACATCTAATTAGTTTTGAATTCCTAAATTCATCTTGAGTTTTAACATACTCAAGAAAACTATTCACCCCACATACAAACTCATACTTAACCATCTTTCTAGCATCCACTCTTTCATACATACATTCTCGTTCAACCCTCTTCATTATAAATCTATATAAATACATAAATATAACATAATTAGGCAATCCAACAACTAATTGAGACAATCTACATTCTTACTAGGTAGGCAATCTAAATACGAATTCTAACTACCAATTTTAACCAACTAATCAAATTATACTACCAACATAAAATTTCTAACTACCAATTTTAACCAACATTCAATTTCACTACCAAATTCCAACATATATCTACTACTAACAACATATAATAAGATATATCTACTACTAACAACATATATCTACTACTAACATTTTGAACATACTAACAATTATATATACTAACATAATCAAATTTCAATCAATACCAAAATATAATTGCAAATTTACTACCCAAAAAATACACATACATCATATACCCATCTTTAACATCTAATCAAATTAAAAAAAAAACCAATTTCATTACCCTTAACCCTAACTTACACAATTCTAAAAATTACATTCAATTAACAAAAACTAATCAATCCTAACATAAAATTATGTGTAAAAAACATATATAAACATTATAAAACAACACAAAACACAAAAACTAAGTATATATCATACCTTAATCAAGTAACTAGAGGAGAGAGGAGGGTCGTCGGAGGTTGTTGTCGAAAGTAGAATGGCAGTAGGGGTCAGGGGAGGGTCATCAGCGGCGGGGGGAATGCGGCGGTGGAGGTGGCGGCCGATGCTAGTGGGGAAGGGGTGGCGTCGGGTTTGGGGTGATTGGGTTAGAGTGTGAGTGTGTTTGGTAAGTAAATAGAAATAATATAGTGTGTTTGGTCGTCTTTTTTTTTTAATATCTGGGCGCTTACCGACCGACGCTCAAAACGGTCGGTAAAAATAAAGCGTTGGTCGGTAATTTGTAAAATATCGACCGAAATTAAAGCATTACCGACCGACTATGTTTCGGTCGTTGGCATTACCGACCGATTTTGTTTTGCCGACCACCTGCGGTCGCTAATTAACTTTACCGACCGTTTTTTAAAGCGGTCGGAATTTGCGGTCGGTGCTAGAGTTGATTCTTGTAGTGTTTAATTAAATAAAATATCGACATAACTTATGACATAGGAGGTTGGTGGGTGATGGGGGCGGGTACGGGTCAAGATTTTTTACTTGGCGGGGGCGGGTACATGTATGAAAATTTGTACCCGCCGTGGGTGGTGGGGCAGGTATGGGTATGGAAATTGCTTGGTGGGTACGGGTACGGAGGGACCTATATCCACATCCGCCCCGCCTCGCCCCAATGACATCCCTATTTGTGACCAGCCAAACGTGACCATTTTATAATAAATAAATTTATTATACATAAATATTACCTATAAGAGAAATAATGGTTACATTTTCTCATAGAAATAGTCACATTTGATCCGTCACAAAACTTGTGACGAAAAGTGTCCATCTACAAGGCCACATTACACAGTCAATTTTTAGTTGTACTATATTTTGATTTTAATTTTTTAAACATCGTAATATTATCTTTACTATGATTATTTTAATTTAATCGTAATATTATCTTTATTATGATTATTTAAATATTATTTTTTTGTTAGGATAAAAAAAATTATAGAAACTACAAGATCTGGCAAAAGGGTCAATCAGATCGGGTTAAGTCCGACCAATTCAGGTCGGGCCAGTTTGGGTCAATCATATTGTCGGGTTAGTTTTGGTCGGGTCGTGTTGTTTCGGATTTCAGATGTTTTTCGGGTAAGTTTTTGGGTCAGTTTCGGGCCAACGAGTCGAGTTATTTCGGGTCCTGGTCATTTTCGTGTCAATGATTAAGAAAAAAAAAAGTATGTTTAGTCACTCCAAGTCCTTTTTATTCAATTAGAGTTATATATTTTTCGGGTCATTTTCGAGTTAGTGGTTCAGATCGGCTCATTTCGGGTCGTCGGCTCAGTTTCGTGTCAACATACTTCGGGTCATATTCGGGTCGGGTCAATTCGGATTTCGGGTCACACTGGAGGGTTATCGTTTGGTCAACTTCAGGTCTCGAGTCAGCTTTTTCGGGTCGGATTGGTTTTATCAGATCTAGAAACCCCCACGAGATATATACTCCCTTCCTCCGGTCATTTGTTTACCATTTTCTTTTTAGGCTATCACATTCATTTGTTTATTATTTTATATTAGAAAAGTCTTCTTGGAATAATTTGATCCCCAATACACTATTTTCCACTTGTCATTTCCTTAGTACAACCGCAAATGGCTCCATATTCTTCCATTGGTGTTTGTATCAAACGTAAATGTTAACAAATGACCGAAATCGGGGAAAGGACTATACTATTGACTAGCTTAGAATAGCAATAACTAAATAACTAAATAATATTATATATACAAATTTACAGTACAAATTAAACTAGTAGAATTTACATAATACAATTGCTCGTATTTGATTTGAAGCATTGGACAATAAAAGAAGAACAATAGGTCTTGCTTAAGACGGGTCGGATCTTACAACGGAAATTTTATGAGAGGAAATTGGTAGAGAGGACAAGGTGGGCTCCCCCCATGTGCTCTCCACTCACCCTTGATGGGTATTTTGTGAGAGAATATAGTATCCGTCTCAAGCTTAAGACGGATACCTCCGTCTTAAATAAGAATTTGTGAAAGAAGAATCAAGTTCCATCAGTTGAGTTGTCATGACTCATGGTGGTCCTTGGGCCTTCCAGCTTCCGACCAATAATATCCCACATGTAGAAATACTATTCGCACTAACGGCGCGTGCTTATATGGTTGCCCACCTCACGGTCCCACTAGTTTACAGATCGCCGCGTGTCTTTGGTCCCAGGTTTCACGTCATTGTCCCTCAATGTCCGATAAAGACGTTCCACGTCACATATTTGAGAATCATAAAGTCTCGCTTGTGAACGGTCTTTTTATAACCCCTCTCTTACTTGCAGTTTGTAAGATCACAAATTCTTATTTAAGACGGAGGTATCCGCCTTTAGTTTAAGACGGATACCATATTCTCTCACAAAATATTCATCAAGGGTGAGTGGAGAGCACATGGGGGTACCCACCTTGTCCCCTCTACCCATTTCCTCTCACAAAATACCCGTTGCAAGATCCGACCCGTCTTAAGCAAGACCTACTGTTGTAAGAATTCTTTTTAAAGTGACGAAAATTGACCGTCACAATTGAAAACTTGTGTTTAAGATTATGCTTTTATTTAGAAGAGTGATAAATATAGGGAAATGATAAATTTACTCTTATTTTTATTAATGTCACTCAAATTGTGAAAAAGTGAATAATAATGCGCTCATATAATTAACTTCAATTTGAGTGGCGTTAATGAAAACATTTGTGGCGTTATCATCACCCTAAATATGGGCTAATAAGAGTATTTGGGCGTATATTGTTGTAGTACTTTCGTGGCATTCAAACGTTGCCGAATAGATTCATATCTCCCCTTTATTTAATGTCATTTGTGTAACACAAATTATTATTAAAGACAGAAGTATCCGTTAAATTTAAGATGACTGAAATATGTATAAAAAATTAAAGCAAAATGCTTAGAGAATAATAAGATAATTGTCTTATCTATACTATCTAGTTATGATTTTGCCACTTGATCGATGAATAAGATTTAGTCATACTATATACTCCACATTACAATGATGTTATGAAGCTTTTTAGAATTTCGATCATTTATTTTCCTATTCTATCTTTTACCTCACTAATTTGCTTAGATTTCTAATTTGGGAATGTTTTTTATATATGAGTTATTTGTTACATACGTGCGTGAGGGTGAGTTTAATTAGAATTTCGGATCATACTCAAGTGGTATGACCGCATGAGGTTGAAATTTGCTCCATATACCTTGTGTTTGTTTTAGTTTTGGATGAAATGAGGTTGAACTTGATCAAAGCTTAAAAAAGTTAAAAAATACGATGTTTAATATACCTAGATGTGATATCATAAAATCATTTAAATATAATCAAATAAATATAAAAATATCTCATATGAGTTTTTTCTATAGTTTTTGTTTTATAGTTTGATACCTATGGTCATGGCCCATAAGCCATTAGTATAGATCTCAAACCTCATGAGTTTGAAGTATAAGCATTAGGGATGAGCAAAAAATCCGATTATCCGAACCGATCTGATATCCGATCCGTATCCGATCCGAAAAGTAGGATACCCGATCCGAAAAACTGGTTCGGATCGGATATCCGTATCCGAAATTTCGGATATCGGATCAGATACGGATATCTGTGTCAAAAAAATCGGATATCCGATCCGATCCGAAATGGCACATTCTTATTTTCTTTTCTCGTTTGTATGAAGCCCATGGGCCTAGGTTTGCTGTTAAGTAGAGGACTTCTAAACTCCTCATTATTTATTGCGTGTCAACTTTACATCTATACTAATACTACCTAACATTTTACAAACCCTATTTTATTTCTATATTCTCTCCTTTCTCTCTCATAGCTTATTTCTTCATTTTACCCAAATTTTTCTTGTACGTTGAAATTTGCTGGCTCCATTTCTAATAATTTCTAATTGTACTTTTATTGTTCAATCAAATATCATCTCATTTATCTAGTACTCAGAAGTTTGCAAACTTTATTAGACGATCCCCAAGCAGAGGTTGCGCTAATTAAGTCGCTACCCGGTTTTACTTTTAATCCCACTTTATTTATCTTGACCTAATTTCACCCTCCCAAGCAGAAAGTCACGACCTAGGTCATCAACCCAATCATTTTCTCTCATATTATTCTCTACCCCACTTTTCTATCCTATTTTTACAATTATTTTTCCTAACAATTATTATTTTTTTATTGTTCAACCAATAAAAAATGCACACCTAGAAGGTCACAAGGTGGTCAATTTTGTTCAAAATGGTCACAAATGGTCACAAATTGACCTTTTGATGGAGAAGGTCACAAAATTAACCAAACAAGGTCACCATTATACTTGCTTAATTATGTCATTAACATGACCAAGCAAGGTCATGACCTAGCAATTGACCTTGCTTGGGCATGGTCTTATACTCAGTCAAGTCGCCTTGATTCATCTTTCAAGGTCGATGTCTCCGCCTCTCGGCCCAGAGCTGGGATCCCATATCCATCTCCAACCAGGCCACTATTAGAATATGAACCCTAATTATTTAAAGTTGTCTAAGTTTCGAAATCTCGAACAAATTTAGAGTTCTTTCAATTAATGTATGGTTTTTTTCCTTAAGTTGGGGTATTTTGATTTTTGTGTTTTCAGTGATAGATTCAAGCCCGTTTTAAGTTGAAATGGTACGTTGATACACAAGACTAATGACTAGTTTAATTAAATTATTTTATGAGATTTTATCATTGTTCAATTTCCTAGCAAATATATAATTAAAGTAACTATTTGGAAAACATATTATTAAAAGAATAAGAAAGCTCCACTTATTTATGAAATAAAGAAATCTTGAGTTTCAAAAATCGGATCGGATATTGGATATATGGATATCCGATCCGATTTTTTCGGATATTAAAATCGGATATCCGAACTAGTTCGGATCGGATATCGGATACTAAAATTTTCAATTTTCGGATCGGATATCCGATCCGAAAATGATTTTCGGATCGGATATCCGATCTGTGCTCTGCCCTAATAAGCATGACACTGATATTGTCAAATAAATACCCCAGTATGCATAGTTTTGACTCATTTTGAACTCATATATCAAACCTATAATGGCTAAAAAACATCTCCTTATTCCACTTGTCATCCGACAATAATTAAATGATCTCATTCTCTTCCGTTGATGTTTAGGCCAAAAGTAAAGATAAACAAATGATTGATACTGAAAAAATGGTATAAAATTGAAATAATGCGAAGTTTCAAATAATAAGAGATCTAATTATCATCGGGTTTGATATGTTAACAAATTGGACATACACGGAGAAGGAGAACAATAAATAACCAGACCAAATCGGTTTTGTTTTCCGAGTAGAACAATTCGACCCTTATATAGTGTCTGGGTTGCACCGAATTTTCTATTGGAATAAGACAGTGTCCTCCGATTTTTGGCAAAAAAAAGAAAGAGTTATAACGTAGAAGTATTTATAAGAAGTTTGTTCTTTGTTCAATGATGCAGAAGTATTTATAAGAAGTTTGTTCTTTGTTCAATGATGCAGAAATTTCGCAAAATCGACCATTGTCATAGTCGTTCGAAACAAAACTATATAGCGAATTCAAAAATAAGTATATAAATGTACACTTCGTAGTACCCGAACTTATTATATTTTAACTAAATTTTATTTATCCATCTTTATGTTTCTATTGCAAAGGGGGTAACAACAATTTAAATATTGACGATTTTTGAACAAGTGAATTCAAAGCCAACAATAAATAATCCACAAATTGTAGTAAGATTGTCTTACATTTGATCCTAAGTCCTAGGACATGAAATTAATCTTTAACAACAATCTAGGATTGTAGAAGAGCTTTGATCAGTGGTGGATTTACGGGGGCTAACTAGCAGGGGCGCTCACCCCCCCCCCCCCCCGGATCAAATATTCGAGTGTATCTTACACAATTAGTCGTTTGCCCCCCTATGTCATCAAATCTTAGCTCAGCCAGTGACTTTGATTCGTCTCACATTCTCGCCGTTTTATATTTGACATTTACCATGATTGAAAATAATGTATGGACAACAACTATCTAACTAGATGCATTGAGTCTTCACCCAATGATCTTGAATATAGTCGATTAGTCGTTTAATATAAGTTTATATTAGCATAATATTGCAGCCGGCCGTGTACTACATACCTGATATTCCAAATGTGTGAATCACGCTCAATGGAAATTACACGTCTTGTGTCGTTGCATAATAATTATTACGAGTATAATTGTTGGTGTACGTGTGAATGTAGAGGACTAGAAGCCAAGATCAACTGCTCTCATCATCTCATGCATGTCTACCAATAAATGATCAGAGAAATGGCTTTCGTGAACGTTTTGACATTAGCACGCATGGTCTTTGACTTTATCTTCTAAACATTGTTGCTACCTCAAATGTTCACAGACTTGTCACTTGTACCTATTTTCAGTCATACTAGTAAATTAAGCAACAAAGTAAACTCGTCATTCAAGTGTTCTTGCATATATATAATGTACTTCAATTATCTAGAGATCTTGCTATTAGTTCATCCACCAAAATCAGGCTAAGTGCAATTTGTCCATTAAAGTAGGTGACGAGACGGTTAAGAAGTACTATTTCCGTCTCTATCACGGTTTTTATTTGACTTTATTGTAAGAGAGATACTCCTTATATAGCAAAGATAATATTAGTCTTTTAATGTGATTGTTGTGATCCTTTACCTATATTTTTGTAATAAGTCTTGCTTGTGATGGGGTGACCCGACGCAAGCTTGCGACGGGTCAAATCCCCTTCACAAAGAGCAAGTGACAAGGCAGGGGGAGGTGGTCCATTTGCACCCCACTTGACCCCTACTTATTCTTTGTGAGGGGGATTTGACCCGTCGCAAGCTTGCGACGGGTTGGTCCGTCACAAATGAGAATTTGTGATATTTTTGTGTATTATTTATTTATTTATGTTTCCAACTTTCTATATATGTGTATAAGGAAGTTCGTAACTTTTTTATACGAAACAAGTTATTTTTTTTATATTATTTAAGACATAGCCCTCACATTTTGTTTAATATTTATGCCAAATCAAACATAAAGAAACTAAACAAAAGTACGGAGTAACTTATAAACTGGAAAATTTCATTATGCTTTTGCTGATATAAAACAATGCTCAACTATGCTACTTCGCATCACTCTCGCCTAAGTAAACTAGACTATGACCAAGTCAACTAAAACTTACGGAGTATGTTGTAATAATTGAAGTTAATCTATTAGCCCTCTTCTTTTTAAAAATTATTGATTTATTTTTCGAAATTGTAGTTTTATATTTTGAAAAATGTACTTCCTCCATTTCTTCCGATTATTCAAAATTTCCCCGCATAATTTGAAAAGTGAGAAGATCACGGTGAAATGGAGGTTTATAAACAAGTCTCATTGCTCTCACTTAGTAGATCTTACAATCTGTTGTAATTACAACCATATTATTTTGCACTTTTTTTTATAAAATTTTTTAGTTCCTTTACAAAGTTACTAAGTTAGGTTTAATTAAGTTATCGTAGTTACTTTATAACACTGAAATCCTTTAAAAGCTATTGATCAAGCCCAGTCAATAATATTGTTAGGTTTGAGATCAACAATAGATCGACGTAATGGTTATGATTGAATCATATAGGATCGTAACATCCTACAAACATTCTAGATTTAGCCTGATCAAAACACTTGTTTATGGAGTAATATTTATTCATTAAATATTTGTTGGGAAAGTAACCCCAACATTGATGTTCCTTAAGTTTTTTCTAGTAAGCACTGTGAGTCATAAGTTAGTGTATGTTATATCTCTAATATTTATCTACTAGTTAAATGTTAGATGTTACTGGGAGTAAATAATTAGGAGTTAGCTTTTGAATGATATTATGACTCTAATATGTTACTAGATAGGTTGAGATCATATGACCTTGTAAATAGAGGGTCATTAGTCATGTTGGAAAGCGTGAGTAGATGCTTAATTTCACGGATTAAGCATAGATTGAAATCTTAGCTGGTGGTTAAGTGATTGTTGTGTTATTGTTACGGTTTGAATAAAAATACAAGTTGGGTTGTGGGTAAGTCCATAACAAAAATATTGTGTCTTTTGTCTTTATATTATTATTTGTACCAAAAACCCCAACAATATTGATACTTAATATTTTTGATATCATTATATATAATCGTGTTTTGTTCCATATTTCTAATTAATGGAGCCAAAAACTTAATAACTCTTTGGTTCTGAATTATGATGCATGGAGCAAGTCAAAATGGGTCATTAAAGTGGGGACTCTTTTTCTTCTTGTGAAGTTGCGGTCCTTTGATGCACTTTTCTCCTTCAACTTGGGTCATTCGTAAACAATTTCGTTGTCTTGCTAATAACACAATGGTAAGACGCGACTGCCTACATGCGACCCCTTTATTACATATATACCTCGCAAGTTGTAGGAGTCATTGAGCCACTTGGATAATGTTATTGTTGTTGGTGGTGGTGGTGAATATATTTCTACAACTTACCCCAAATTTGGGTTTTACAATATCACTAAATGAAAATGGATACAAAAATCTTAATAAGATTGTATTATTATCCCTACTTCTAAAGTTTTTCAAATGAATAAAATCGTAAGATTCTGGAAGACTGCAACTATGAATGGAATCGTATGATCAAGATTGATCAAACTTTTATAGATCATAAAATCGCAAAATCGTAGAATCTAATTAGAATTTTGATAACAATGAGCTCAGCTATATAAAGTTAGCTCGGTAACTTTGTGAATGAGTTCAATAAATTTAAAGTTAACTTTTAATAGCTTAAGGAACTCATTAATTTCCATCTTGTATAATTACAACCGATTACTCATATATAATTTTTATTATTCTCATTACTCTAATTCTACTATTTAAGCACGCAATATAGTTTGTTAGTCATGTATATCAAACAGGCCAAGTCCACTATTTAAAATTTGAATTAGTTACTTTAATAAGACCAATAGAAACCTAGTTAGCTTAGTTAATTAGATTACGTTAAGCTAATTATTACGAAGTATAAATTAAAATAATGTATTAGGAAGGCCGACTTCAAAATTGTCCCATAACGACAAGGCATTTAAACCAATAAACCCCATCCTTCAAATTTACATTATATCTTTGTAAAGGCTTCTATTCGTCTTATTCTTCAATTATTGATGATGACTTTTCCTTTGATGTTTTAAAAAGTCGACTTGTAGACTTGTAAGTAATACTCCCTTCTAGTCACTCATTTCTTCCCTTTTTCCTTTTACACAAAAATTAAGGAAATGAATTTGTACCACACAAAACATACTACCCCACATACAAATGAATTTAGACCACACAAAATACACAACCCCACATCCAAAAAGGGAAAGAGGGAAGAAAACCCGACTTACCCAATAAGGAAAGAGGGAAGAAATGACCGACTAGTTGGAATATATAATATTAATGTGAATGAGTATTAAAATTTTGACTACCAATTTATTTCAGTTTATAGATTATAATCCGAGAAAGTCTATCTAATTGTGTATTTTTTAAGTTTTATAATAAAATTTTCGAGTATTATTTTAAGGAATATGGTAGGGGCGGACCCACGTGGAGTCCTAGGGGGTCACGTGCCACCCCTTCCCAATTTTTTATTTTTTATTTTTAATGTGGAGTAGTTATCTGCTATGTTTTAGAATAGATAAGTGTCTAACAGTATAATTATTAGCCATCAAAATATAGAATTTTATTTTTTATATATTAAAGGCATTTAATCATCAAGTATTTATGCGGAATGAAATTTTTTGCTAGACATAGTTGCTCACATTACCTAAATTTAATTATGAAGTATACGAGAAATTATCAATTGGAGAATTTTAAAATAGATGAAATACTTTATCAATAGTTTCAATATTCTTTTCCTTACATAATATTTTTTTTTCCAGATTATACGATATATTAGTAAAATACGAAATAACTGATTTTGAAATCCTAAATTCATCATGATTAATGGTTTAAAAAATGTAGTTTCTTGAAGGTTATTAAGACAACCACACCTCGGAAAAAAAATTGTGGCCCCCCACGCCGAAAATCCTAGGTCCGCCACTAGAATATGGTTTTTACTATAAAGCTTTTAAGATTGTTCATATTAAATTTTTTATTTTTTTATTTGACAGCGGTAATACATGTAATACGGCTCATAAGGCCATACTTACGTATTATACAATTACACAAAACATTACCAAAAACATAAAACAAGCTACATATGTTTTTTTTTCATAAAACAAGTTACATATGGTGAGATAACATCGTTTGAAACTTGGATTGTGTTGGCAAAGAATGGTAGAAAGGCCATGGTTGTCATCATTCTCTTCATCTTCAAGGCTGACGACTCCCTGGGAGCGACTGACCCTTTGAGTTGACGAGCGATAAGAACAGGAGGCACATACGCCATATAAAGACTTAGGAATAAATAGCTAGGTGGAAAGGAGATTAAAAGACATGCCTTCAATGGAGAAAAATCTCCTTTGAGACTTACATCGCCCCACAATGGACCAACGATTTAAAGGAGCGTAACATTAAGTTAAATTTATACAACATTGCTTAAAAATTATACTTATAAATTCAATTGATTTTGAGTTTTTTATCAAAAAATTATTATATAACTAGTAAATCTTAAATATTCAAAAAAGATACATGTGAACTCAAAATCTATACGGCCTAACCGGATATGAGATAATACATCCGATACGTAGTCTTTTTTTTCAATTTACTCTTATTAATTTGGGGACAAGGTTATATTTTTCTAAGAAAACGACAAGTGATTTGCTTCCAGCTAGCTACTTTTACTAGGTAATTAAAAACAAATGAAACGACATTTATATGAGTGTGATTATAATTTGGAAACATGTGTTATAAATATATCTAATAATTTGGAAACACGAGTGATCTTATCACTTTAAATCCAAAACATTTGCTGCTTAAAGGTTGCATGATGTGACATGGAGTGGTTAAATCCATGCTAAATCTCTAAAATTAAGGACCCATAGGCCATAAGTGTCTTTGTTGAGTGGTCATTTAGCCTTTTAACGTACTAAGATAACTCCTAATTTGATTGATTATTTGTTTTGCACCATGATTTATGCTAATCATCTCAACTTTCACTTTCTCAACACTCTTAATTGTAGTGATTAAAAGTTAAGTGAGGGTGAGTGTTGATCAAATGACCAATTGCAAAACGAGTCACATCATCCATTCAAGATGTAGGGTTGAATTAGAGGAAACAAGATCCTCTTCAATTCTTTAGGAATAATATTGGAGGGTCAATTACCAAATCAACTCTCCAAAATAAATTGATAATGAAGGGAGAAGATGTTGATGAAGGGAATTCATATAATGAAGGGAAAAAATAGAAAGAAAGAAAGTAACGTACGATACAGAAAAAAGAAATGGAGAGAATCTTAAATTCATGGTCCGTAATTAGATGGGACAAAACCTCCACATTGTCTAATGTCTACGGTGCCCGAGTCTAACTCTTCATTTTCTTACTTTAGCTAACTAGCTAATCCAAAGTATCAACGAAATAAAGCATATTCGTAGTAGATACTAATTCGATTGATTAATACTATTCCCTACCGGTACAAGATACTTGATCTCCGTTTCATACTCATATACATATTGACGGAGATAAAGGACCTTAAGTATGGGCTTCAATAAGCTTCCTAATTAAATGCTTTATTGTGGTGCATTTAGATTCTAAACATGTTAAAATAAGACAAATTTAGCAATGTAAATCACAAATTGTCTGAAAATTTATGAGATTTTATTAGCTCCATCTCATTGAATTGTATTATCTTTTTCAAAAACCTAATCATATACGAGTATTTGAAAAAAGATTTACAAAGTACATATAAATGAAACAAAAACCGTCATACTTTTCATTTAAATGATTCAGACGTTTGTTTAATATATGTAAGGTATAGTTTCAAACACATGAAATTCATTTGAAATGAAAGAGTAATACATAACTACATACAAGTATATAACACCGTGACTTTAAATTTATTTGACTTATGTGTAGTTTTGGTGGTTAAACATTTGGGTATTACGGGATTAGCTTAAGATTACGGTTTCTTTCAAATTTTTAAGGGGTGTTTGGCAAGGTGTTTAAAAATTGTGGTGGTGGGATTCGACTTGGGTGAGGGGATGGTTGCATGCACATCACTAGGGCGAGGAGGTTGGAGTGTCCCCAACAGTGGTGTTGACAGTGTGGGAGGAGGAGGTAGCTAGTTGGTGGGTATTTGATGGGGATATATGGGGTTGGTTAAATGTTAGTTATAGGTAGTATGGAATGGGAGATCCTCAAAGGAGTGGAGAATCAATTTAGAGGGATAGGGCAACCCCTTGTAAAGGGTAAGGCAAAAGGGGTTAAACAAACAACAACAAAAGAAAATGAGAGTGTTATTTTTTTTTTTTCTAAAATCCCAACCAAATGTCCCTTAAATATGATGTAATTAAAACTACTCTAATTACTTCCCAAAAATTGAGAAGTAACAAATGATTAGAGGTTAAGGCATCAGCGGATCTTGGTTCACGTTGGTATGGGCCTAACCCACCCTAACATTTATTTTATCAATAATACAATGGTTTAGATATGTATGATAAATGATGTGAATCAGTGGTCTGCAATACATTCTCTCGTATGAGAGATCAAGATTCGAGCCTTTTGTCTCCATTCTTCCTCTTTTTTAGTTAATTTTACAATTTCATATGTAAAATGTACCAGCATTTTAACATTTTACTCAAGGCCTATTACTAGGTAAAGTTATCATTATAGAACTTAGATCATGTTTTTTTAGCTGGTGGGTTACAAGCTTAGTCAGCTAGATTAGATACACGCTATTGAAAAATTAGATTTATTTTAAACTATATCTTTCTCTTTGTTTCTTCTTCTTCCATTTTTTTTATAGAAAAGCTATATTAGTTTTTGTTATTTTCTATATTTGATAATCACTAGCATAATTCTAAAAACTATCCTTTCAGATAGTCATTTTAGATAGGTTATTCGAATGATTGAGTCAAGGTAATTTAGGTTTAATAAATTAAAGGTCGACTAGAATAAAGCAAGTTCTGAATTATACCTTTATTTGTTCTTATTAAACCCAATCCTAAACTCACATAAAATACACTAATTAAGTGCATAAAAATAAATATTTAAGCTTATTTGGATAAAAAGTATGAGGGAAATGAAGGTGACAAGACTAGAGAAAAAAAAGGTAATATGTTATTATTATAAAGATATCATTTTAAAAAGGATAAATAATAGGATTAATTAATAGAAATACTCTAAACTATAATAGTGCTGCTCAAAATATTCTATACTAAGTTTTAACTACCAATATACCCAACAATTATACCCATTCGCTGCAACTTGATAAGCAGGTCACCTTTTCTTTTAAAACCTCTTTTATCCCTCCTCTTTCTCTTCTCCTGTAAATTGGGTTCAACAATTGATAAGGAGGTCACCCAACAAATTTTCCCTCTTCCTCTGCCTCACTAAGCTCCGACCACCACAGCCCTCGTTGCTCGCCGATGTGACGCATATTCTTCCTCCGTGGTGTCCCTGCTACGACGCACACCACCATATTCACCCAGGTATAGCCGCCATCCCTTTCTCCTGACACCACTCAGCTGGCGGCCTAAACGCCGCCTCATCACTCATGCATATGATACCGCCACGTCCACCTCCGTTGTCCATGGAGAGCACCACGAAAACCCTAAACCCCAAATCTTATTTGCTCTCATAAAATCGAGGGTGATTGGGTGCTTCGAGTTAGTGTTCTATTTCAAACGATTACTGGCGGTTTAAGTTTAATTTGAACCGATTTACGGGGTCGACATTTCAATTTGTGCTCAAATTGGTCGTGAAATTTTCTGGGTTTCTCAAGCTTGGTATTGGGTTCGAACTTCTGGGCAATGTGAGGCGTGCTACTACATGATTATACGTTTGAAGACTCGTATTATTGTTGTTTCGAATTTTCTTAGACAGTTTAAAACAATTTAGCAGCTTGTTGTCTCAATAATGGCTTCAAAAAAATTCACCAAAATTATAAATGGAGAAGGAAGAAGATGAAGTATGTTAAAAGTGGATAAGAGTAGGCCCAATAACCAGCTAAAACAAGTCAAAGAGGCACCAATTTCATTCAAAGCGAATGGGTACAATTGTTGAGTATATTGGTAGTTAAAACATAGTATAGAGTATTTTGAGCAGCACTCTTATAGTTCAGAGTATTCCTATCAATTAATCCTAAATAATATGGCTTGTTGGAATGTCTCAATGCTAATTTCCGGCTCACCTCAATTTGCTTCCGAAGACCAAAAAAAATGTCTCTCGCAAAATCCATCCCATGGACTCCTCGGTCCTCCCTTTCTCCATGAATGGCATGAGCCAAAATATTTAGTTGGAATCTGAAAATTTCAAAGGGGCTAACGAATAATACAAATTTACCGTAGTGTAAATTGGAGAAAAAAAAATCCAAAATTTTATCTAGAAGGCACTCCACAAAAATTTCCATTATCCAATAGTGTGAGTACTCCTTAGCTATACCATTAAATACCTTTAATTTACAATATATTTCAAGACCAAATATCCACCATTTGGAGGGTTGAAAAATACATTTACGTTTCCATCAAAAGAAAAAATCATATTTACGTGGATTTGTCTTATATCCCAAATTGATAAATGACCCTAGACAAGTCATACTCTTCTAGTACATAGTTGGTCTCACTTTGTGACGGACATCTCTGTCACAAGCTTATAATATGTCAGATTTTTTTTCACAAGGAGTCAAGTGTAGATCCAATAGATTCTCACTTATTCTCCCACTTTGCTCCTTGTAAGAAAAATTCGCCCTGTCATAATCTTATAACGGATATACTCATTACAAATGAGAATTTGTCCCTAGTACAACCAAACCAAATCAACCCAATTAATTACTCCTACATTAATCAAACTAATAAATTAAAATCAAAGAAAAAATCAATCTCTCACCCCCACACCCACACCCAAAAAAAAAAAGACATGGAAACGACACTCTATCCACGTTATCCTTTGTATACCTTCCGATCAAACTTCATCCAACGTCCCTCTTTTTTTTTATTATATATCTGGTCCCCTACCCTCCTTTCTCCCCACCCAAAATATAAACTCTAAATTTATATTTCGGCGGCTTCATTTATTATTTTCATTTCCTCTCTTAAAACTAAATTTTAATTTAATTAAACAAAACCAAACCAATAACAAAAATAAAAATAAAAACATCTCCTCTTTGTTTTTCCTCTTTATTATCACCATTTCCGGGGATTATTCACGGTTGTCGACGGTTGACACCCGTCACATGGGAGTTTAGTATAGTTCACTATTTATAACATTCTCTCTTAAAAAAAATTTATTTTCATTTTCCCTCCTTTTTTTTTTCTCGGTAATAAAAAAAAGAAAAGAAAATGGCGTATCATCAAAACCACCATATAACACAACAACAACAAGAACAACAACAAATGGGCCCACAGTTCGTCTCAACGGACCACCACCACCACCACGGCGGCGGCGGTGGCGGCGGACCGAACTGGCTAAGCTCAGCTCTAGCAGGGAGAGGAGACTTCCTCAACCTCCACTCGGTGGACGACTCAGCAGGGCTAGCCGAGTTGACTCAGGAGGCGGGAAAAGCGGAGGGAGTTGATGACGACGGAGGTGGTGGAGATGCGGCGGCGATGAATTGGCAGAGTGCCAGGTGGAAAGCGGAGATATTAGGACATCCTTTGTATGAACAATTGTTGTCGGCACACGTGTCGTGTTTACGGATAGCTACTCCGGTGGATCAGTTACCGAGGATTGATGCTCAGCTTTCGCAGTCGCAGAATGTCGTTGCTAAGTATTCGGGTCTTGGTAATGGCGGTGGCGCTGGCAATGGTGGCGATGATAAAGAGCTTGACCAATTCATGGTAATAATTGTTCTTATATGAGACGGTTTTATGTTAAAATTTAACTTAATTGCTTTTTACGGAGTATTTCGGTGTTGACCAGGAGTATTCCTACCGACAGTTGAATGGGTTCGTTTAGGGATTATTAGTGTGAGACGGTTTTTCAAGAGACTAATTGAGTTTGGGTTTGATTGGTGTGGTTTAATTTCAAAGTCGTTTAATAGAAGCTGAGTCATCTAATTAGAGTTATTTAATTTAGTTTAATTTGATGATGGTTAGGTTTTGGACTTTTAGTGGTTCATTTTAATACATGGTAATGGAGCTATAATTGACTTTTCAATCAAAAATTATGGTTGTCATTTTATGTCTAAATTTGTAGAAAATCAACAATATGATTGTTGAATTTGTGTATTAGAAAATGGGAGAGGAAAAAATTATGGCAAAGTTCTAGTTTCAGACAAGCCATTTTCGTCCGACTAATAAGAATGTCTCATGTGATCATTTTATGTCCAAATGTAACCATAATGGTCTAGTTAGTGACCTTAGTGTTACAGTTTTGACAACTTGTTTTTCGAAACTGGTCATATTTGACTGTAAAATGGACTCAAAAATCCGTTATATTGTTTCAGACCAAAATGGTTCATCTAAATGGAGACCAACTAAAAAGTTATTGTAAATTGATTTTTTTGAAGTTGTTCAGGGTATAAGTCTACTTTTAAGTACTTAAGATAAGATAATGATGTTGTTGATGTTATTGTTGCCAAGATGATGATCTTCTAGACACATGAATTTTAAAACAACTAAATAATCTATAAATTTATTTATGGAGTAGAATATTGATGAAATGTAGATTTGGTGGCAGGAGGAGTATGATAATTTAATAATTTGTTAGGTGGGTAGGAAAGTTTTATTGTTGTTTATGCAATTCAAGAGAAGAAGAGGAGATTTGCTTTTTGGCATCTAGTTAAACTGTCTTGTGTTGGTTTGCAATTTTTGATTATTTATTTCATGTACCTTCTTCTATCCAATGGTTGTTCTGTTGTTTCAGCCTTTTGGGTGTTAGATACATACAAATATTCTTCTAACAATAACCATCTTTGTTTTTCTTTTTTTTTCCTTATTTTTTTTCTAGAGAATCTGCATTTGGGTTTATTCTATTGTTGTTGTACTACTCATAGGGCATTCATTTCTCCACCTTGTATATTGGTTTCTGCATTGTGTTGCTCTTATTGCTCCAAATTTTGTTCCATTTTGTGTAAAGGAGAGGCCTTTTTTAGTTTTTTTGGTTCTATTGGGATCGATTTTGGTAACGTAGCGAGATGAACGAACCAATCTTTTTAAGCCACGTGTTTTAGGCATCGTAAGACAATATAATTGGTAGATATGTCATATGTCTTCCAAAAAGCTCGAATTTGCGCCTTGACTCATGGAAAAATTGATATCAGCTTGCTTAATTCGTAAAATTTTAAACCCGTCATCATCAAAACTTTCCTTCAGTATGTTTTACACCAGTAGAAAGTGGGAAAGAACACACTCACTTGTGACTTGTGAGAACTGAAAACATGAACTTTTTTAGTGACTAAGATGTGACCTTTTTATTGTGGCAAATGGTTCATCAATTATTATGATTTATTATTATTCCTTGAAGACTTTGACAATGTTGATGATACGTTTGAGTGCTACAGATGTAGTATTACACTGCTACTAGTAGAAACTGAGGTGAGATTTTAGGCAACTGTTTTAGGAATGATTGTTGAATCATAATGAGGTTGAGGAAGCATGTGAAAGTTGGTGTTTGCTACTATAATCTTTCAGTGGAAGACATGTCATGGTGGTACTTTTCATTTCTGGGTTTCTTCTCTTGGTTTGCAAGTACACACCTTTTCTAAAATATTCATTTTCTCCTAATTTGCTAAGTTTTTGACATAAAAAATCCTTATTATAGTGTTTCTGCATTCCAATGACTTGTTATGGCTGTTAACAGTTAACACTGAATGGTACTGGCGAATTGATACGGGCTTATATTGTCTTGTCAAATGAAAAATACCGTAAGTTGCGGAATATGATTAAGTACTATATACAAGGTTTTAAGATTGAGTTTGAAAATTAGTGTTTCTTTTCTCTCCAAGGATCATAGTTTGTTGTATTTTGGATTGCTTTACCTTTGAAATCAGATACTGGTAATAAACTGCTAGGAATGACTTCAACACGTAAATGTTACGTTGAAGCGTAAAACATTGGCGCGAGAGGAGAGAGTTATATTTACTTTATAAACCAATGAGACAATGTAATATTTTCTGGGATTATGAAGTGAACTCTTTCTCTTTCTTGTCGGTGTGACCCAAACCCGTCTTATGTGAAGATTCACAGAAACCCAGACTCCAGTTTTTAAATTCACTAAGTTGCGTGTCATTATTGGTTGGTGACATTGCTATATAGCGTTAGAGGGTTTTTTCGGTACCTGTTATTTACTTAATCCTTGGCTCACGCTGTAGACGCATTATGTGCTGTTGCTGTGTTCCTTTAAAGAGCAACTACAACAACATGTTCGTGTCCATGCAATGGAAGCTGTGATGGCTTGCTGGGAAATTGAGCAGTCTCTTCAAAGTTTGACAGGTATTTCAAGTACCTTATCTGCAGAGCATTTTGTTACTGCTCAAAGAGTCAAAGATTTACTGAAGGATCAAATCTAAATTTGGTGCTAGCGTTCGTACTCTTTGTTTTGAGATTAAAAACACAAATTCTCAAACGAGACTTTCTGGCACAATGCTTTTATGTGAAACCACTCACTCAATTTACCCATTATTGTATGCATTGTTGTATATGGGTCTTTAAAATTACAGTTGGGGATTTAAAGTATCAATATGCATATGAAATGCAAGAAGTAATCAAAATCGGTATCATGAACGATAGACACCATATGAAAACGTAACTTGAATAACTTGTTTGGAATACCATAAAGTCATTATGGAACGTATGGGTAGTTAAATACGTAAAATAATGTCACTACTGCTTTTTTTTCTCCTGTTATTTTGATGCATTCCAATAAACTGGAGGGCGTTCCCAGTTCATTCACCATGGGATTAACTATTGTTTCTCTTTACCTTGTTTAGACTACATTCGTCTGAAGACTTTGGTTTTTAAAGAATCAAAGAATGGAAGGAACTCTTTAGTCCTTACTCCTCAGGATAATAGCTATGTATTCTGAATTGCTAAAACTCATTCTTTTCGAGTGCAGGAGTTTCTCCTGGTGAAGGTACAGGTGCAACTATGTCTGATGATGATGACGATGATCCTGTAGATGGGGATAGTAACCTATTTGATGGAAGTTTGGATGGTGCGGACACCATGGGATTTGGGCCTCTCATCCCGACAGAGAGTGAAAGGTCACTGATGGAGCGTGTAAGGCAAGAGCTTAAGCATGAACTTAAACAGGCAAGTGATGTTACTTGAAATCCCGTAAAAAGAATTATCAGTCAAGCACTCTGATGACTGATTTTTCACTAATTCTCACAGGAAACGGTCTTATATTGAAATATTATCATTAGTTGGTTACTAGTATGTGGGAAGGTTTTTAGGATAATTAGCTGCACATTATAATGTTATATTTATCTTGGAAGACTAACTATTTTTAATCGATTTTTCTTGCAAATAGGGATATAAGGAGAAAATTGTGGACATAAGGGAAGAAATCTTGCGTAAGAGAAGAGCCGGGAAACTCCCCGGTGATACCACCTCTGTTTTAAAAGCTTGGTGGCAGTCTCATTCCAAGTGGCCATACCCAACAGTATGTTTTCTAAACCCTCGTATCAGCTGGCATTGCTATTTTGCTTTTATAAGTTCATCTGCATGTTACCTGTAAAAACCCTTTGCTTTAAAGGAAACATATGCTGTGAGTTTAGGCAATTTGGCTGATTCAGTGGATTTGCTGATTTTTGTTCTGCTTATTTAAAGGTCCAATGTAGAGGGTCATGGCTGAAATTCTTACATGTTATTATAGAATTTTAAAACACTTGTGAGTTTTTAAATGTGCGGCTGCATAGATATGTTAGGTTGTAAGCGTGACGTGCTGGCATACACTATGGTGCTCTACGAACGTCTCAGTGTGCTCCTTTTTTTTTATTTATCCATCTCTCTTGTCTCTGCTAGAAAAGATCAGAAATAAGCGTGATCCATGGTTTCACATAAGCATTTGTAAAACCACTTGTTATCTAATCAAATACTCCGTATCATATAACACACACACCAAACAAGTCTCTTCAAAAACAAACTCAACAATAAGATCGTTTACAAGTTGAAACCATTTGAATAGAAAAGCTGTTAATCCCTAAGTCTAGCCATTATTAGAAAGAAGACACGGCTCTATATTTTTGTTGTTACTAGCTGTAAACCCAGGAGGTTACATACATATTCTATGCCCTTTTAGCTAAGATACGAGCTTTCCTGTTAAGGGCGGAGGAATGAAAAATACTCCAGATAAACTATGAAAGTTACTAGAGAGAGAAAGGATGTGTTCCACTAAACTCCTAACACACATATGCACTTCATCTAGCCGATGATCTGGTGACCAACTTGGAGGCAACCAGATAGCACATTGGCGTGCTGCCGTGCCACAGCTCACAAGTGCTTCTTTAGGGCCCATGTCAGCTCACATGAGCCCTTTTGGTTCCGTTTCAGCACTTCCTCTGCCCATAAACGATACCCTACAAGCAACTTCGGCTCCTTTATCATATACACTGCCTAACCTGTTGCCACCTTGCGAGCTTTGGACCAAACCATGTCAACTTAATCCCATGGGTAGGATACTCGCCCTTTATCTCAAATTAGGATAACGGGGTGAATTTCTTACCCGGATTCTATATTTACATCCATCCCTTTGAGAGTCATTCACTGGCTAAAAAGATACTTCTTGTTCTTACCCTTTATCACCCAAGTTTTAAATATTAGAGAAATGTTATTATCAAAGAATTCGCAGATGCCAACTAAACTAGCATGAAGAAAGTGCTAAATGGCTGCAAAAGTGTGAAGAAAGGAACAAATTCCTGATTCATCATCCTTATTCTTGAGCAACAATGCAACCCAGTAAATATTATGTTACTCGGACTCGTTTAGAAGTATCCGACACGGGTGCGTGTCCAAGTGTTGGACTTGGCTATTTTTTTGAAACATATGCATATTTTGGTCTAAAATGAGGTGTCCAAGTGTCCTACCCATGTCCGAGTGTCGAGTGTCGGACACGGGTACGCGAGGAAATTAGAAGAGTCGGAGTAACATAGGTAAATAACCCATTCCTTAAAAATATATTCCCTTCCTATTGCACTTTTAAAACCTAATCGTAATCTCGATGTTCTTCTGTTTTCAAAGACTCAGGATTCTGGCATAAATAATTGTGCGTAAGTCCCTGCGCTTAAACTCCTCCCCTTTTGTAATCAAATTAGAACGAATCTCCCCAAATTAGAATCACCCAAGCAACTGGAGCCGGTAATCTCCATAGTCTTTTTCAGCGAAGTTCTCTAATCATATTGTGCATTTGTGCCCTAAGAGTGCCGATTTATAGGCACTGTTTGCACTATACTTAGCCGATTTTCTGTGAATCCAGTACATATCATCTTCGCAGATAGAAAGGTCTAGAATTTTTTCCTATAATCCTGTACATGGTTCTACTTTAATATTAGCATAAAATGGACTTTTAGTTCTTATTATACAAGGTATTTATGTTCCTAAATATGGTTCTTTTATAGAATGCAGTTTTTCAATACTGAAGTTTAAAACCATCTTCCCAGAAATTGTACATATTGCAGAGCACAAATTCTCATTTGTGACGGACCGGCCCGTCGCAAGCTTGCGACGGGTCAAATCCCCCTCACAAAGAGCAAGTGGGGGGCAAGTGGGGTGCAAATGGAGCCCCCCACTTGCCTTGCCACTTGCTCTTTGTGAGTGGGATTTGACCCGTCACAAGCAAGACTTATTGATTTCAGAGTACAATCGCCTTACTAGTATCTTATGTTGATTCTAACTGTAGGAGGAAGACAAGGCAAGATTGGTGCAGGAAACAGGGTTGCAGCTAAAGCAGATTAACAATTGGTTCATCAATCAAAGGAAGAGAAATTGGCACAGTAATCCATCAAGTTCAACTGCAGTGAAGAGCAAGCGTAAAAGGTAATCTTGCTCTACAAAAAAGGCTGAGACGGTTCCATGTGAGACTAGACAGTTAACCAATGAGCAAGCACGGTTGTAATTGTACGGGTTAACTGTCATGCATCATATGAGACTACGCAGTTAAACTCATACACGATGATTTAAGTTGGTCTCACGTGCCTCGTACGAGATCTTGTTTGCCCTGTTACTTTCGAAGAACAGCTGATGAGTAAACATGGTTGTAATTGTATAGGTAAAACAGCAGCAATTGTTTCGCAGCAGTAGGAGAAACCCGTACCCAAAATGACCCATTCGAACCCATATCCAATTTTCAGGTGTACTTGCAGATCACATCAGATGACATATAGGTCTCAAACTGCAGTAAGAGTTGCCATTCTGGGTGATTCTATAATTTTGTCAACTTTTTTTCATATAAATAGTGTGTTTTGATCATGGGGTGTAGCTGTACAGATTTAGCAGTTTACAATTCCTGGTATATATAGATCGATTTGAAACTATTTATTCTTCATGTGATATAGATGAATCATCTCAACCAAAACTTTAAGGTGATGATTGAGGGTCATATATTATAGTTATATTCGGCCCACCATACCATGTGCCGGGTTTTTTCCACTTGGTGAGTTTGTGAGATATTGGGGGCTGCCAGAGTTTGAACACGTGACCTTCGGTCACTCTGGCTCTGATACCATGATAGATGAACCATCTTAACCAAAACCTTTAGGTGATAGTTGAGGGTCATATATTATAGATTTATAGTTATATTCTATTACTAAACTCGTACAATTTTTGCATGTGTTTGCGTCATTAAACTTTTGGTATTAAAGAAACTTTTATAAAACATACTTCCTGCATTCAACTCCACTCTACCCCTTTCTTTTTTGTACACTATTAACAAGCGATCATATAATTGCAATTTTCTCTCAATATATAAGTAAAAAATATATTCATGTGTGATCTTGTTTTATTCGTCTTTACGAGTACATTATTAATATCTAACTTTTATAATTTTTGCAAACACGTAGTTAACGATATTTACCGTGCAAAACTCGTCTCGGCAAATGTGAAAATTTTTTTTGGTAGAGTGGAGTTGAATTTTTATACATTAAAATTTGTAATAACTTGTACTTCAATCAGTAAAAAGGGATTCGACGAGTGTCTTCTGGGAAGTGATTTAACCAAGGCTATTGATTTATTTGACCATGACAACTTCTGTGATTGACAAATTTGCCCTTTAATAACGTCATCTTCTATCCAAAGAGCCGTTGGCTCCATATCTCCATAGAAGGCAATTTATGATCCATTGCACGGGTTTGGTATTAAATTTGTATACAAAATATGCAATTTAATGCATAAATATTGATATAAAATTTCAATAACTGTTAATTAAAATTTAAACTTCGTAAAATACTTCGTATATATCATTTAGAAATAGTAGAAAAAATCTAATAAACTTACAAATTATAGTAAATTTTGAGTAAACATCATTACTTTGCAAAACACAATATGAACTATGCCAGAGAAAAGTTTGTAATATACGGAAGTAGAGAACGTATTAGACAGTAATCATTGCCTTATTTCACGAACTAACCGTATTGATTGTAGACTCTTATCAATTATAAAAGAAAAAACATAGTATGAATAATAAATTAATATAACTTGACAACTTGTGCATAGTTTAATTTTTTTTCAATTTAAGGTATATATGTTCGATATATTCGTATTATAAAATAATCTGGAAAATGAAAAAAATAAGCAATATCGTTACATGTAACATCGGCGAAATGAAAATAACACGATTATTTATTCACATTTACACATTTTAACTTAGCAAACTTTAGCGACATGATTTCGGCTCATGTTAGTGGGATGAGTTTGTAAGTATACAGGTACAATCTATTTTTTTTAAGTAGGCCGAACTGAGGAATAAACAAATCCCAAACACTTCAAATAATCCATCACAAATTCTATTTAAGACGGACATTATCCGTCTTAAACTTAACACCGTCAAATACATATCAAATCATCCTATGTGTTCCTTGAAAATACGAAAATATTTGTCTTTATGACCTCGATACGGGTTCTTACTTTGAGTCTCGTGATGTGGTTTTGTCGAAAATAAATTCCCCTACGAGTCTATCCATGATATTAACGATGACCCCACGTCATTTTTACATGACGATCTTACACCCATCGATCAAGTCGTGGTCCTTACTCAGACCCATTCCCCTACCTCCCCTCACGACTCACCTTCTAATACCACCTCTGTCCTCACCGAGACACCCCATGCCTCCCACGACGACCCCACTCCCTCCTATGTTGAGCCTGCTCGGACCTCGGTTCCTGAAACCCCACCCGCGACTGCTACATTAGGGAGGCGCCATCGCATCAAGCTCCCTAATTCGAACCCTCAAGATTTCGTGGTACCCTCTAAACGTCCCTCGACTCATGCTCTCACCACATCACCATCTTCAGGTACACGTTTTCCGATTTCTCATTATGTTACTTGCAATAAATTTTCCACTAACCATCAACTTTTTTTGTCGGCTATGACCAAAAATCACGAGCCTAGTACGTTTAACGAGGCTATGCAGGACACTCATTGGCAAGACGCCATGAAACTCGAGATTGACGCGCGGGAAAGAACAACACGTGGACTCTTCAACAACTAGCACCCAATAAAAAGGCAATCGGCTCTAAATGGGTATACAAAATAAAGTACAATGCCGACGGGACAATTGAACGGTACAAAGCCAGCTTAGTTGTTATGGGAAATCGTCAAGTTGAAGGTGTTGACTACACCGAGACGTTTGCTCAAACTGTAAAGCACGTCACCGTGCGTACCTTACTTGCTCTTGTTGCGGCTAAAGAATGGGAAATCCACCAAATGGATGTCCATAACGCCTTCCTCCATGGCGACCTTACCGAGGAAGTCTATATGAAGCCACCTCCGGGTTTTTCCCAATCCTCCGATGGGAAAGTATGTGGCCTACGCAAATCCTTATATGGCCTCAAACAAGCACCCCGTTGTTGGTATGCCAAGCTTGATTCCGCTCTCACTACCTACGGCTTCACACAATGCCCCTACGACCACTCGTTCTTCTCCATCACCAAACCCGACACGGAAGTCCATGTCCTTATCTGTGTCGATGACTTGGTTATTTGTGGTAATAATTCTCACGTAATCCACAAATTCAAGACGTATTTATCTACATGCTTCCACATGAAGGATCTCGGTGCTCTTAAATATTTTCTTGGGCTCGAAACTACCCGGAATCCGACCGGGATTTTTGTTTCTCAACGGAAATATGCTCTAGACATCCTCGATGAAGCCGGTATTCTTGGTTCTCGACCCACGAATATTCCCATGGAACCCAACCATCGCTTGGGTTTGTCCACATGCTCGCCCATGACCGACCCGCAACCGTATCGCCGCCTTGTTGGGCGCCTTGTTTACCTCACTATCACCCGACCCGAGCTCTTATACTCCGTCCACATTTTAGCACAATTCATGCACGCCCCTACTACCGAGCATTGCCAGACCGCCCTTCAAGTCATTCGCTACCTCAAGAATTTTCCGGGTCAAGGTATTCTCCTCTGTGCTAATAGTGACTTGGCTCTACATGCTTATTGTGACGCCGACTGTGCAAGTTGCCCTACAAGCCGCCGGTCTCTCACGGCATATATAGTATTTCTTGGCTCCTCTCCCATCTCATGGAAGACCAAGAAACAATCCACTGTTTCCCGTTCCTCCACGGAAGCGGAATATCGCGTTATGGGAGATACTACGTGTGAGCTCAAATGGCTCAAAGGACTTCTCGAGTTCCTCGGGACACCTCACATGAACCCTATTACCCTATTATACGACAGTCAATTAACTCTTTATATTGCCCGGAATCCGGTCTTTCATGAACGGACTAAACACATAGAGGTTGATTGTCACTTCATACAGGACGAGATTCAAAAAGAAGTTATCGCGCCAAGCTACGTTCATACAAAAAATCAGCTTGCTGATATATTTACCAAAGCTCTCGGTCATGGTCCGTTCAACGATCTCTTGTCCAAGTTGGGCGTTTCAAATGTCCACGCTCCAACTTGAGGGGGTAATAACGTCATCTTCTATCCAAAGAACCGTTGGCTCCATATCTCCATATTAGAAGGCAATTTATGATCCTTTCCTTGTATATATATATTCTAGCTGTTACCAATATTTTGTTTTCGTAAATATGTAACACAAATTCTTATTTCAGACGGAGGTATCCGTATTAAGCTTAAGACGGATACCATATTCTCTCACAAAATACCCATCAAGGGTGAGTGGAGAGCACATGGGGGGGAGCCCACCTTGTCCCCTCTACCCATTTCCTCTCACAAAATACCCGTTGCAAGATCCGACCCGTCTTAAGCAAGACCTACTGAATATGTAATGTTTGTTAGCTATATATTGATGCATATACTCTGTGTAATAGCAAGAATGTAAAACAATAATCTTCTTTACACTTCTCTGATCTCACGTTCATAATACCCTTTTATGTGAAAAAAATAATCCAGAGCAAGCAACAAAAATTAAGTTTTAGTATGCTCTAAGTTGCTCAACTCAATCCTGTTCAGAGCTTGTGGTTCGTTCGGATGAATAGCACCGGCAACGCTTTTTGGAATGGTCGTTAACGTTGTTCATCAAGGCACACCCATAGGAAATTAGTCGTAACAACTCTAACAACCTACCAACTTATGCTGACATCACTATTAGACTTAATTTTGTTGAATTTAACTTAATTTAATTGCTGAAAGTAGTCGTAATTAAAGATTGTAAATCAAAGCATCCAACCTCAGTCCTTAACTTATATAAGAACTTGACTTTTCTGAATTGTACATTTGTACTTACTATTGTTGAACTTAACTTTTCTTTAACTTTTTTGAATTAAATTTTGCTAAGCTAAATCGAATTTATAGGAGCTAATCTTTAAAATATCTTAACTTTTATGAACTTAACTTATTGAAGCTTAATTTTCCTGAATAAAAATTGTAGGAGCTTAACTTTTTGAACTTAACTTATAAGAGCTTAACATTTATGAACTTAACATATCTTAACTTAAATTAACTTAATTTATTTCACTTAATTATTAATATTATCTTATGCAGTGGGTCTTACTTCAGACGGGGATACCCGTCTTATTGTTTCAGATGGGTCAAACCCCCTAACAAAAAAGTAAATGGGGCAAGTTGGGGGATAATGGATAATCCCCCTCACTTGCCCCACTTACTCTTTTGTGAGGGGGCTTTATCCGTCTGAAACAATAAGACGAGTCGCCCTGTTTGAAACAAGAATTTGTGTATCTTATGGTATTGTGTACTAGCCTAGCTTGCTAACGTTTTTTTAGCTAGCTGTTGTTATGTTAGTTGTAGAGCGCAATCCCTCATTTCAATTCGGAAAGATTTAAAAGTCTTTTCGTATATTCTTATGATGATCCGATCGTACAATATTGATATTGGGACGATATTCAATATATCGTCCTTATTTTCTGCACCCGTCTAGAAAATGTACAACTAGCATTATTCTTTGTTCCTTTTCTTATTCTTTGTACAAATTAAGTCTAGGGAATAGAAAGTCATTAGTTTCCATAGTCTAGGAAATAGATAGAATTAATTCAATAAGTTGTATATATTGACAAACCAAAATCTGAGAAAGGCAATGAAATCAACATTCAATCATCTTCTCAATCATCTTCTCAATCATCAAATTACTATATGGTATCAGTGAATTAATCACTCCCGTTTTTTCTGTTTTTTTTTTCCGAAACAATGACGGGAGACGATCATGTGGTGAAACCCATCTACTTTCTGTCCAGCCGTGATGATACCGGTGCAAAGGTCACCCATGTCATGCTCAAAGGCTCCAATTATGAGGAATGGTCGATAGGTTTTCGCAATGCATTAGGTGCCAGACGGAAACTTACCTTCATTGACGGTTCTCTCCCGAAACCCGCTGACGATTCCGCGGATCTTGAGGATTGGCGGACAGTCAATTGCACGGTCATGGCATGGATTTTTAACACTATTGAACTCAGCCTTCGTTCCTCCATTTCATTTCGTGACACCTCGTCCGAACTTTGGAATGATATCAAACAACGATTTTCGGTTGGAAATGACATTAAAATCTATCAACTACTGCTTGCAAACAGTCTCCAAATGATAGTATTATGGAGTATTTTGGTCGTCTTAAGAAATTATGGGATGACGTCAATGATTACGACGCCATACCCGCTTGTATGTGCTCCCCTTGTGCGGTTTTGGTTCGAGCCAGCCGTGACAAAGCACATGTCCGCTCTTTTCTCATGGGTCTCGATTCCTCCTATTCTACTGCCCGTTCTCAACTCTTGGGGACCGAGCCACAACCGTCACTGCATAGTGCTTATTCTCGGTTAATTCAAGAGGAGGAAGTCCGTCATGTCACCCAACGTCAGACCGAAGACAACCCAGCCATGGCTTTTGCGGTCCGTGGTTCCAACCCGCCATCCTCTCGCCCGTTGTGTACCCACTGTAAAAAGCCCGGCCACTTGGAACCTCGGTGCTGGGAGAAGCACGGTTACCCAGAGGGCCGTGGTCCGCGTCGGGGCAAGCAGGGCACTGATTCCACCGCACCGCACTCCTTTGCCTCTCCTGTTTCTTCTACTGACAACCGTGTTAATGCGGTTTTTGGTGGGTCTTCATTGGGGGTAAATTCGATCCGTTTGAATGGTAAGCGACAATTAATTTGGTTGATTGACATGGGTGCTTCTACTCTTGTTTGTGGCGATTTTTCGTTATTTGAGACCGCTCATCCCGTGTCTCCTCTTACCGTCACTTTGCCAAACGGTTCTCATTTACAAGCTACCCATGCGGGTCGGGTTCATATCAACACTTCCTTATGTTTGGATGACGTTTTATATGTTCCCGGTTTTACTTGTAATTTGTTATCGGTTTCTCAACTATTATCGGTCCAACCTTTGAATGTTCAATTTACTAATTCTCGTTGTGTAATCCAGGACCCTACCTTGAAGACGACGATTGGAGTGGGTGACTTACTTCATGGTCTATATCAAATAACGATGGATGTTACGCGGCGTGTTAATGTGATTGAAAGTGGCAGTTTTGATCTTTGGCACAAACGTTTGGGACATCCGTCAATCCAAGTCATGAAGTTTCTTCCTTCTTTTCAAGATAGTTCGTCTCATGGGCCGTGTGATATTTGTTTCCGAGCCAAACAAACACGCTCTTCTTTCCCTTTAAGCAATAATAAAGCCGAGGTGTTATTTGATTTAATTCATGTTGATGTATGGGGCCCATATGCGTCTAATCGTGCATGTGGGTCACGATATTTTTTGTCCATTGTTGACGATCATTCCCGTTGTGTTTGGGTCTTTTTAATGAAAACAAAGGATGAAAGCGCCTCGTTGTTGAAGGAATACTTTGCACTTGTCAAACGCCAATTTAATCGGGATATTAAAATATTTCGGAGTGACAATGGCACCGAATTCCGACCTCTTACTTCTTTTTTCCGGTGCCATGGGGTCATCCATGAGACTTCTATGGTTCGTACTCCACAACAAAATGCCCGGGTTGAAAGAAAACACCGTCACATACTCAATGTAGCTCGGGCACTCCGGTTCCAGAGTGGGCTTCCTAAAGATTTTTGGGGTGAATGTGTTCTTACTGTTGCTCATCTCATAAATCGCACTCCCACCCGTCTACTCAATGGTAAAACTCCTTTCGAAATTTTAAATGGTCAACAACCGGATTATTCTTTGTTCCGTATATTTGGGTGTTCGGCTTATGCAAAGAATCTGGCTCCCTCTGACAAATTTGATTCCCGGAGCAAAAGATGTGTTTTTGTTGGGTACCCTTTTGGCAAAAAGGGTTGGAACTTATATGACCTCGATACTGGGATTTTTTTTCAGTCCCGTGATGTTCAATTTCAAGAAACCGTGTTCCCCTTTGCCCAACCTCACCCCATCTCCCCTCCTGAGGAAACTGAACCTGGTGATGATTCTTTTATTCCGCTCGACTCTGATGATTATCCTGTTCCTTCACCGGTTCGTTTTGTGCCTGGGTCTCCTACCGAGGATACTACACAGGGGGGGCATGCTACTACGGATTCTGTTTCCGAGCAGCCCGCTTCTTCTTCTTCTGAAGACGTCCTTGCGGACCAACCTGACAGTCCTCTTGGTCGGGGTAATAGATTGAAATTTCCCAATTCACGACATTCGGATTATGTTCGTTATCATCACATTAACACATCCGTCCTTCCATCGTCGTCACCCACTGCCAGTCCCGTCTCAGGTTGTTCCTTTCCTCTCACACATTTTGTAAAATATGATGCCTTCTCTGCTCCACATCGTACTTTTCTTGCAGCCATTAGTCAGGATAAAGAGCCCACTTCTTTCAAAGAATCTTTCAGCGATCCCCGTTGGCAACAGGCTATGGCAGATGAGATTTCCGCTTTGGAGACCAATGAGACTTGGTCTATTGAGGACTTGCCTCCCAACAAAACTGCCATTGGTTGTATGTGGGTTTTCAAGATTAAACACAGGTCTGATGGTTCTGTTGAGTGTTTTAAAGCTCGTTTGGTTGTTCTTGGCAACCATCAAAAAGAGGGTCTGGACTTTCATGAGACTTTTGCTCCAACAGTGAAAATGGTTACCGTTCGCACTTTTCTCGCCGTTGCCACCATCCAGAATTGGGAGCTCCATCAAATGGATGTTCACAATGCTTTCCTTCATGGAGATTTGTCTGAAGAAATTTATATGCGTATGCCTCCGGGTTTCAGCCGTGGTGTGCAAGGCAAGGTTTGTAAACTCCGTAAATCCCTCTATGGCCTCCGCCAAGCACCCCGTTGTTGGTATGCCAAACTCTCTCACGCCTTAATTACTTATGGCTTTTCTATGAGCACTTCCGACAATTCTTTGTTTACTTATCGTCAAGGTGGTGTTGAATTACATTTACTTGTTTACGTCGATGATTTGGTTCTCGCCGGCAATCATACTCCCTCTATTGTGGCCTTCAAAACCTACCTGTGTTCTTGTTTTAAGATGAAAGATTTGGGCAAGCTCAAATACTTCCTCGGGCTCGAGGTTGCACGGGGTCCTTCGGGTCTGTTTCTCTGTCAACGTAAGTATACCCTTGATATCTTGTCTGAAACGGGCTTACTTGGGTGCAAACCGGCTAGTGTTCCCATGGACGAGAAACATTGTCTTGCCCTTGCCAATGACCCTTTGCTCGAAGATAGTACCCAATATCGGCGTCTCGTTGGTAAACTTATCTATCTCACTCTCACACGTCCCGAAATATGTTATTCGGTTCATATATTATCCCAATTTATGCAAAAACCGACGGTTTCTCAATGGGATGCCGCTTTACGTGTGGTCCGATATTTGAAAGGCAGCCCGGGACAAGGCCTTATTTTTCGCCCTAATCAGCCACTCGAGCTTACTTCTTATTGTGATGCGGATTGGGCAAGTTGTCCGATTACTCGCCGTTCTATTACGGCCTATTTTGTTTGTCTCGGTGGGTCTCCGATCTCTTGGAAAACTAAGAAACAAGCTACCGTTTCTCGTTCTTCCACTGAAGCTGAATACCGAGCTATGGCCTCGGTCACTTGTGAAATTTTATGGCTCAAAGGTCTTCTTCGCTGTCTTGGCATCTCTTCGGAATCTCCCATTCCTTTGCATTGTGATAATCAAGCAGCTATTTACATCTCCAACAATCCGGTTTTTCATGAGCGTACCAAACATATCGAGATCGACTGCCACTTCATTCGTGATAAAATCCGCCTTGGTGTTATCTCTCCTCGCTATCTTCACACTCACTCTCAACTTGCGGACCTCTTGACAAAAGCTTTGGGCCGTACTCGTTTTCATGATTTAAAGACCAAGTTAGGCATCTCTACCGTTCGTGCTCCAACTTGAGGGGGGGTATTGGGACGATATTCAATATATCGTCCTTATTTTCTGCACCCGTCTAGAAAATGTACAACTAGCATTATTCTTTGTTCCTTTTCTTATTCTTTGTACAAATTAAGTCTAGGGAATAGAAAGTTATTAGTTTCCATAGTCTAGGAAATAGATAGAATTAATTCAATAAGTTGTATATATTGACAAACCAAAATCTGAGAAAGGCAATGAAATCAACATTCAATCATCTTCTCAATCATCAAATTACTATAATTGATAAAACAAAAACTATATTTCCTTTTTTTTCGTGCTTCTCATGCATTTCTCACACTTTTTATAAAAAAACTAGTCATTTTGTCTAATTATGTTCACTTTTCAGATGCATACTTTACTCATACGCTAATGTCCGCACGCTGCGACAGTTCGACACTATACTGTAATTTAGGCAAAAAAAACATGCACTATATTATGGTACAAAACGATAGTGTCTTTTTATACCAAATTCACAGTTTACAGATGCTCGGGACAACGGGAGTAATTTACGCTAATTCACAGTTTTTAGGGTTTACACGTATTGCGGAGGACTACAGATTGAAGTTCTCTCATTCTGCCCCTAATGACTTTGCCAAAGCTCACAGTCCCACGTCCAATGTTATGTACTCCCGCCGTCTTACCTTTTCGGCTTATATTTGTCTTACCTTTCACTCGTATATTTTTATTATGAAGAATATTTAATCAAAGATAAATAAATGATTTAGATAAATGAAAAACGTGGAAGTTGGGATACATGAGCTAACGAGCTTATTGTCCAAAACACTACTCCGTATAATATTAGACTTCAAAGTACTTATAATTCCAACAATATATAACAAAAACATTGAAGGAATATCAACGGGAGACGAACTATAACTTTGATGGAAAGTCAACGAAAGGATGATAATGATCAAAGAGAGGTGTCTGAGAAATCTCAACAATCTCCATTGTTGATAATCTGATCAACGAGATGAGAATGATCTTCTTTAGAGAGAAAAAGTAGAGAGCAAAATCTAAATAGAAGAGAGTGTTTTTATTATGATTAACTTAGAGGAAATGTACAAGGTAGTTAGTATATATATACAACTAACTCTAACAACCTAACAACTTATGCTGACATCACTATAAGACTTATTTACATTATTAACTACTCCTTCCGTCCCGATCATTTGTTTACCTTTGTTTTCGGCACAATTATTAAGAAAATGGTAGGGGACCATTTATGGTTGTAATTGGTGGATGACAAGTAGACAATAGTCCCATTGGGTGATCAAATTACTCATAGACTATCATCCTAATATAGAAAGGTCGACAAATGAATGAGACGCCCTAAAATGAAAATGGTAAACAAATGACCGGGACGAAGGGAGTATCTAATAGCGTCAAATGATTTAATATCTGAGATGATGTTAACAAGATTGCCTATCAAATCGATTTTTCGATTCAAGTCCGTTTCCAAACTATGGCATTCTACTCTTTCTTCTTCTCATTTCGCTTTCGCCTACCTCAAACTTTCCAACATTTCATCCACATAATCCTTGCTCATTCGAAATGGCAACAAATTCAAGATTATGTCTTCCCAAAATGGCAACATTGACTTGGTCAGCATGGAAGTTGACTTTGATGTAGGTGATGAAAAAATGGTCTTGGTTGGCCGTTGTAATGGGCTGGTTTGCTTAGGATCAACTTGTGGTTGTTTGTTCATTGTTTGGAATTCAATAACTGGAGAATTTCACAAATACTTGGACTCGAAAATCTCCGACTTTGATTGCGATATGGTCACTTGGGCATTTGGTTAGGTTTCTGCAGTTGAGGAGTACAAGATTGTTAATTAGGCTATGCAAGAAAGTATTTAGAAAACCGATAAGGGTTCATGTTTACTCGACAAAGTTTGATAAAATGACAAGAATCAACAATGATACTTCTGAGAATTTCTTCGGTCTTAGAATAGCTGAGCGCTTACGCAGACCAAGAGTGCTAGTTAACGAAACCCTATATTGGATAGGCGGCGTGCCACCCATGCTCGAGTGATTGCCAAGGAAAATTCGTTCCTTTGATTTAGCATCTGAGATATTTGACTCATTTCCTCACCTTGAGGCGAGGTCACCGTCTTTTACATATGTTACAGATAAGGATGAATGTTTTGATCAGTTTATATACATCGTAAATGGGTGTTTATCCAAGTATGGTAGACGTGTTACAAGTGGCGAGGATGTCATAACCGTGTTGAAAAGTTCCGGAGAGAAGGAAAAAAGTATTCTTCCTAGGGATTTGATTGACTGGATGTATTACGACAACTTAATTGGATCCGCTAAAGGTAACAAGATCTTTACACAATATTATGGTGATCATGAACTACGGTTGGGGGTTTTCGGTTTAACTTTGCAGCCTTTGAATCATACGTTGTTGATGATTCTCGATAGAGGGCCAGAAATTGAGATTTTTAGTTATTCCGCAAGTCTTCTTTTAGTTAATGCTCATGCTATAGAGACTCCTGAGATGCACAAGGATGAGGATTCAATTATATCTAATTTCTTGTTTTTTCTATGTTGAGCTGCACCATGGATGGTTTTGTTTTATACTGTCATAGTACCCTACGCCGACTCAACAACTTCTTTACGTTTATGTTCTTTTGTGAGAAATTTTTTAATCAAACCTAAAGAATCTATTGAGTCGAAGGGATTATTAACCTCGCTTTTTAGTAAGGTTTACAACACACTTATGTACTTGTGTGTGCCTATTTATTGTGACGAACCATTGAACTTCTTTACTTGACTGTACATTGTTTATCAGTATGTTAAATAAACCACAACTATAAAACCATCACATCTGCAGTATTATTCAAATGCTATTTGTTAAGGCTTGAGAAAATGGAAGAGAAAGGGGCAAATAACGCTGCGACGAAACAAAGCTACCTCCCTGATGATCTTATTATGCAAAAAATTCTTACAAGATTACCCACCAAATCAGTTCTTAGATGTAAGTCAGTTTCGAAACAATGGTATTCTACTCTTTCTTCTTCCGCTTTTGTCTCGGCCCACCCTGATCAAATCTCCATTTTCTCACCCTTATGCTCTTGTAAACACCTTGTTTATCAAATGCGACAAAAGTTCCTACCTTTTCTCTTATGATGATGATGATAAGATTTTTTGTAGTTTTGAAGATAATTTGGTTAAACTAGATGTCGATTTTGGAGTCGAAACTGAAGATAATTTTCAGTTTACTGGGTTCTGCAATGGTTGATTTATTTAACCCAAGTTCCTTGTAAACTCTTCATTTTATGGAATCCGGCTACCCATGAATTTCACAAATATTACTCAGATGGGTATTTGAAGCGTTTTGAAGAGCAATTCCACCCTTTTATATCTAGTGGATTTGGGTATGCATCCTCTGTTAATGATTATAAATATGTTAGAAACTTGAGCACAATTTGGGTAAAAGAGAGTTGTATTATTGGAGTACATGTGACTCGGCTATAACGTCGCTATTAAAGACGGTCAAATTAACAATTTATAACCCAACTTAATGCTACACAATAAAATAAGTATAACGATAAGTAAGGGTCGAACCCAAGGGAAGGGGGAGATGCAAATGTGTAAATAAGAAGAGTAACTAGAGTAGTTATATAGGTAACAATGCAATAAGTAAAAATGGAGGTTTTGATTGGTTTCAAGAGCAAATTAAATGATGTCAAAGGTAAGAAATTCAAACAAGAGTATGCAAGAAGTAAGCAAGTAAATATGAAATTAATCAAGATGAGAAAAGATCTTAATCCAATCCACCCGGCCGGTTTCCACTAATTGATCGATCCTAGACACAATCCAACCCCGTAATTATCCTAATCACCCTATTATGGAGTAAACCTCCTAAATCTCCTTAATATAAGTCAACAACAAGGAAATCACACTTAATTGATGACCCAACTCATTAACCACCAAGTAGAACACATACATTGGTTAAATCAACAAGAAGATAGAGCATGAGAGATCTAATAGGGGTAATCAAGCACAATGAACACAATTAATGCCTAATCACAAGATAATCTCTTTCTATAGAATAATTAGGGAGAAATCACATCCACTAATTCAACCCACAAGTTGTTGCACAAGAAGAATTGCAAGGAATACACACTTAACAATTCTACCAACAATAGATTAAGGTTCTTAACAATGATTAATATTGCAAGGAAATCACACTTAACAAATTAATCAATCCAAGAAACAATAATCCAACATTAATACAAGAGATTAACAACAATTAGGATAAGTAGGGAAAGATTATAGTGTCTTACAACCAAAAAGCTTCTACCTTTGGAATTGAATTAAGAAAAGAAATTAGTTCTTCATACTAGGTCTAAAAACCCAATAATAGGAAAATAATCTTCGATTACAACTTGATTTAAAAGTTAAAGCATAAGATAAGATGATGAAAATCTAATGTTCTCATATATTTATAGTCTAAAGATAATGTAGAGTAATGGGCTTTGAATAGTTGTTGATGACGAAATGGTGAAAACAGATCAGAGGAAAAGGCGCACGGTGCGCCTATACTGGGCACACGGTGCGCTTTTGGGCCTGACATAATAGGAAAATAATCTTCGATTACAACTTGATTTAAAAGTTAAAGCATAAGATAAGATGATGAAAATCTAATGTTCTCATATATTTATAGTCTAAAGATAATGTAGAGTAATGGGCTTTGAATAGTTGTTGATGACGAAATGGTGAAAACAGATCAGAGGAAAAGGCGCACGGTGCGCCTATACTGGGCACACGGTGCGCTTTTGGGCCTGACAACACTGTTTTACAATGGCCATATGTGACACCCTCAAATTTGCGGAAAGAAAAAAAATAATTTAAATACATAACGAAGGGTGTCATAAATAAAAAGGTTCATTACAAAAGAAAATTTATATTATACATAAAAATTATACAAGGACGGGAGACATATCTCCCGTATA
>JAIUZE010009506.1:0-15548 GCA_022085475.1 Heliosperma pusillum | reverse complement strand
ATCATCACGCAACCCTAGGTGTTTGCCTATAAGCACGCAACCCTAGGAGGCACAAACCCTATGTTTCACGAAACCCTAGGTGGCACAACCACTAGGTGGGCTTATTAGGTTAACAACAAATTGAGATAGAATGTATTAGAAACCCTAGGTAGCATGACAACTCATAAGTTGTATTACTAACCAATAGAATCTCATAAATACATTATCTATTAAAACTTTTGATAAATATAAAAATACTCTTTCTCTTTTTGAAAACATTTAAAAGATTTATTTCCAAAATCATGCATCAACTTTATCATCCAAAGTTATTTCCAAAGATTTATTTCCAAAATCATACTATCTAATCTTCACAAAGATCTTCAGTATACGGATCATCTCTTCACCTTGATCACAAAGACCCTCCATCTCGCGTCTTGTGTTATTTGAAGTAGATCTTGCTTGAATTATTTCTTCAATGTTATAACCAAAGTAGAAATAACTTTGCATATGAACTTCCAAAGTTATACCTCAAGCTCCTATAACTTTGTCTCACAGAAATCTTAAAAGTTATGCCTTAAGCTCCTATAATTTTGAACTTCTTTTGTTTAATTGTTGTTAGCTATGATAATACTAAAGAACACAATTACATGCATATGATATATCAATTAAAGCATATTATCAAGTAAATACTTGTCATTGTCAAAACTATAAAATAGGTCCAACAAATTCCCCCTTTTTGATGATGACAAGTCTCTTATGATTTCTCTTATGATTGTGACTAAGTATAGTTCCCCCTCAACAAAATACTACCAAAGTTATAGTAACGTTGATCGCAAGAACATAACAACGTAGCCAAAGTTATAACTCGAAAGACTTTAAGAGATAACGGGTCTTGACAAGGAGCAAGCTTTAGCAAAGACTCAAATCATATCATTTCTTCTCCCTCTTGGCATCAATGAAAAGACAAGAAGAGAGATATAAAAATACTAGAATAACATACTCCAAGGCAAGAAATAGATATGCAAAATACTCAATACTTAACGATTTATAGCAAGCAAAATCAAGTACTAAATGTCAATTAAACTACAAACCACAAAGAAAAGTGTTAATTGCCAATGGGCCGAATATAGTGTAAGCCAAAATGGGCCGAATGGACAATAGGATAAGTAGTTTAAGGACAAACAAATCAAGACGATAAAAATCAAGGCATATTGGGTTGACGAGGGATAGAGAGGTGGATATAGCCGGATCGGGTACGGTACTCAATGGTGTCAAGGCGATCAAAGCACTTCTTCACATGATTAGCTTGTGCGGTGAGGCATGAATCAAAGTTCCAAACCTTCATGGCTAAGGCCTCCGTCGCATTCATAGATAGTGTGCATTCCATCTCGCATTTCCGCACCACTCTTCACCAATGCACCTCCTTGGCTAACCAAGAATTGCATCCGATCCCATTGCCTAAACAGTTCTTGCCTAACATCGACCACATTCCTCTCAATGTTAGCAAGGCAACCATTAACCTCCGTCATCCAAGCCTTCAAGTCACCACTCATAACCGACCCACCATGGTCACGGTTTGAGATTGGACTCCCCAAAACCACCGTTTTCACCACCTTATCAACCAGCTCATCAATTTTCTTATCTTGCGCATCAAGGGGCTCCATAACCTTGCCAATAAACAAGTCCAATTTTGATTCAAGAACCGAAAAATCAACATTATTCGGTTTAACCCACTTTAGATTGAAAAAACAATTCCGGACCCACGGCTACCATCTTCATAAATTTCAAGTATGTATCATTCATATCATTTTTTAAATTGACTCCATAACTAGCCAGATCAACATCCCCCTTTGCCTCAAGAACCCGAGACACCCACATTCCATAAGGAAGGTCCAAGGTTGTATATACCTTGTCCTCCGTCACGGAAAAACTCGTCTAAAAAATTCGAGCAAAAACGAGAAAAGCAAGATTGACACGTTCACTCTCAAGCCACTTCTTAACCACCATCATCTCATAGCAACTAATTTTATGCCTACCATCCAGACGCGGGACCACCGTGTTCCATAAAAAGTTCAAGTAAAATTTCAGTTTAGGAGATGAATTCCCTGCCAACACACAACTAGACAACGTTGCATTCTCATCAAAATATTTCTTTACAGCTACTTTGGCCGTGTCGGACAACTCGTCCCATGTTGTACTTCGATTAATTTCGGCCCATCACCAGGAACCGAAAACAGAGTACAAAAATCATGAATGGAGACGGAAATCTCACGGCCATTAACAGTAGCATGTAAGACTCCAGACTTCAAGGAAAAGGAAGCATAAAATTGGATTACATCAATAGGATATATAGGACCTGAGAACTTCAAGGTGGAGTATTTGTCGCACCACGCTTTCGGAAAACTTCTCCCACCATGAATTGTATACTGAGCAACCCGATTAATTAATTTCCGTTCCTCCTTTGTTAGTCTCAATTTATCAAGCCCAGATGCCGTAGCTTGCGGCATAAATTCACAGAACAAAGGCATATTCGCACCATCTGTAACCGGACCGTCTTCACGTTTTTCTGACCCGGAAGCAACCTTATTCTTTCCTAAGTTTGGGGATTTTTGGTTGGGTTGGGTTGTGGTGAAGGATTAGTAGACATGCGAGGTGTTTGTGTTTTGGAGTTTGGGGTGTTGGTGTTTTTGGTGTTAGATCGTGTGGAAGCCATGGATGAGTGAGCTTTTGTTTTTTTTTTCTAGTAAAATAAGGAAGATGGTGATGTTGATGATGTGTGTTGATGGTGATGTAGATGGGTATTTATGAGATGTAGTGTTGGGTTTTATGCTTTTGTAGGAGTGCACGTGAGCTGTCCTTTCCCCTCTTTTTCCTTTTAGTTTTTTTAATTGAATTTGAGTAGGATAGGAAAACGGAATCTAGGGTAAATATAGGATAGATATGGTAAAGATAGGATTTGTAAATAAAAAGATATGGTAGAATATTATGGTTAGGAATTTCGGTCAACATCAAGTTCAAGGGTAGAAATTTTGGTCAATTTTGGAAAGTGAATAATATAGATTTTTGGAAAATATGTGGTCCATATTTCAATATTCATAAAATACTTAATATGCAAGATATTCACGTAAAATATATAATATTAAACACAAATATATTAGCAATAGAATACACAGACACAGTCATATAATCTTTTGTTATTACAACCAGTCATGCAGGTTCGTAAAATAAATATAACGAATTTAATTGCTACTGATTAAACCAATTTCCAACCGCAAAATTTTAAAACGTCTTCTCGCCAACGCCTTTGTTAAAATGTCAGCCCATTGATTTTCAGTACTATAAAATTCTAGTTTAACGTTGCCTTTTTTTTACATGGTCGCGTAAGAAATGATGTCTAATGTCTATATGTTTAGTACGAGAATGCTGAGCTGGGTTATTAGAAATAATAATAGCACTCGTATTATCACAAAATATAGGCATACAACCAACATTTACACCATAATCACATAGTTGTTGCTTTAACCAAAGTAACTGAGAACATAGCAAACCTGCAGCTATATACTCCGCTTCGGCAGTGGACAACGCAACTGAATTTTGCTTATTTGAGCCCCAAGTTATAATGCATGGTCCAACAAACGTAGCGAATCCAGAGGTACTTTTTCTATCTAAAGAACATTCTGCATAATCTGCAACTGAATATCCTACTAGATCGAAATTACACTCAAGTGTAGACAATAAGTATAAATTAGATGTACCAATTAAATACCTCAAGATACGATTAACTGCAATCATATGTGACTCTTTAGGACACGATTGAAATCGAGCACATACACATACACTAAACATAATGTCAGGTCTACTCGCATTTAAATATATTAAAGAACCAATCATACCTCGATATGTAGTCTCATCGACACACTTACCATTTTCATCTAAGGTTAACTTTTTATCAGTTACCATAGGTGTGTCTATTGGATGAGCGTTCTCCATACCAAATTTCATGATTAGCTCCTTGACATACTTCTATTGGTGGATCATTATACCGTCTTTAGTTTATTGAATTTGCAATCCTTGGAAGAATTTCAATTCTCCCATCATGCTCATTTAAAACTCCGAGGTCATAAAATCTGAAAAATACTGGCACCATTTATTGTTTGTAGAACCAAAAATAATATCGTCTACATAAATTTGAGCAACAACTAACACTACAAAACGAACGCGGGAAACTGACGGACAAAATCCGTCAGGAACCGAGAAAATCCGTCAGTAATTTAGACTACTGACGGAATTTCCGTCAGTACCCCGCGTCACTTCAATTGGTAACGAAAAAACGGCTTCTGACGGAAAATCCGTCAGTATTTGTAACTACTGACGGACTTAGTGACGGAATTTCCGTCAGTCAGTTCAATTGAAAAGTCAATATAATATTGACTTTACTGACGAAACCTGACGGAATTTCCGTCAGAAAAGTCAAGATTGACTTGAGGTACTGACGGAAATTCCGTCAGTATGTCAAGTCAATCTTGACAATTCTGACGGATTTTCCGTCAGTTTTCTCAAGTCAATTTTGACTTTCCTGACGGAATTTCCGTCAGTAAGTAAAAGAGTAGGGGCTGGATACAGCAGCCTGCTGTCCAGCCACAATGCGTTTTTTTGCATTGTTTTAAACGTTGAAAATTTCAACAAAACCTGCAATACAGAAAATACATACGTTCACCGCAAAGCGGTAATTCATACTCACATCGACCGCACGGTCGGAAATCAACAAAAGGCGATAAAAATAAAGGTGAAGACCGATGGAAATTGGAAAAATAATTCATTACATAAAATCAAAAAACAAATTCATACAACTTGGGGATTTACAAGCTTACAAATTCAACTGTTCCTAACTTAGGTAAATTAAACATTACTAACCTAAGGGGGTAACGGGAGGTGCTCCAAAACCGTGCCCGTCGTCCGCGTTGTCATCTCTTGGACGTGGAGGAGGGAAGTTGTTGCACAAGTCCGGGGGAAGATATCTCATCATAGCCGCTTGCAAGGCAGCCATTTGAGCGGCTTGGTGATCCATTTGTTGTTGATTGGCCCGTACTTGTGCTTCAAGGGCAAGTCGGGCGGCTCTCTCATGTTCTCGTTCATTCGCAATTGCATTCAATTGTTCCTTCATTTGAGTATTCTGAGTTGCGAATTGGGTGTAATCTGTAGGATTGTAGGAGAAAGAAGCGCGTGCACTTTTGTTGCATGGTGGATCATACCACACTTGTTTCCCCTTGTCTCCTACCCCGAAGAGCCTTAACTTCTTATCGAATCCGTCAACCGCTTTATAATATGCACGGAATTCGTCTGGGGTCTCGCCAGTTGGCGTTTGCTGACTCATCTCCTCGGTGTAAGCTTCCTGAACCCACAAAAAAGAAATTATATAATTAAAAACATTAAGTAATCAAAACAAAACGAAACTAATAAATAGTATTAAAATTAGATATAAAAAAACTCCCTAGTAATTTTTAGACAAACTTACGTTTGTCTTAGCAGCTCTAGGGTTAACCCATTCGCCCTTCTTGTTCTTTTTTGTTTTCTCAAACAACTTGTACGGGGTAGGATTAACCTGAAAGTATTATAAAAACATAAAGTGATATATATATCGGAAATATTAATCCTTTATAGTTAATATCCTAAATTGTATGTGAATTAAAAATAAAGGACTTACCAATTCTTTAAACGCATCGGAACAACTCTTCCGGCCTAGAGTATGGGTGCCCACCGCTTTCTCGCCACCTGACCGTCTATTAGCCTTGTTTATGTTAGACCTCTTGGCGAATTCGGGATCGTTTTCGGGCCTATTTCTAATGTTTTCCCACCAACTTTCAGGCACCCAATCCGGCCTATTTTTGTTATACTTGCAGCCATTGACAAGTGAGGTAATCCGCCTCGTGACATGTTTCTGCCAGTCGGGCTTCGGATCGTAGTTCGGATCGACCGAGTTCACATGATTCTATTTCATCATAAATAATTGCTGAAATTGTATAACTACATTTTTTGAATGAAAACAATTACTTTTTAGTAATAGATATATACAACCGTAATAAAATATACCTGAAAGTACTCCCACATCCGCCTACGCTGGTATAGGCTCGCTTCACTCCATTTGGTGAAGTATTCTCGGTTTATGGTACGAATAAAAGACCAAGTAACGTATTGCTTGATCGGCTTGTCGTCCCACCTGAAAAATATACATATTAGAACGAACGCGATAATAAAAGATAATAGAAATTATCGTAAAAGTGATAATAAAATAAAGTTTGCGATAATAAAAGTATGATATATATAAATTAATTAGACCCTTACCATTGGCCTATAGTAGGATTGCGAGACAGAATAATCCGGTTACTCTCCTGCTGTGGCGTCGGGATCGCCACCTGCTCCTGCTCCTGCTCCTGCTCCTGCTCCTGCTCCTGCTCCTGCTCCTGCTCCTGCTCGTGAAAGGCAGCATCCTCCTCGGTCCGCTCATCGTCGCCACGACGAGAACGACTAGTACTGCCACCTATGATTCGTCTGATAAACGATCCACCTGCCATAAGTAAAAGCTATATACAATGGAAATTGTTAGGTAGTTCAATATATAAAAACCGTGAGCAAACTTCTTGAATTACAATGCAAAGTTTCAAATTTGATTATAATTGTATTTTGACAAATAGATTACAATTAACTAGTGACCCTCACTATCACTATCACTACAAATCAACAAACTTTCATCATCTGCAAAAAGTATTCCGACTTCTTCCTCATCTTCCTCATTTTGTAGTAGTTGAATATCTTCATCTTCATCATCTTTTTCTTTTTCTTCACCGATGTCCTTGTCATACTCCCCTTCACCCCTTTCAACAACCACTTCATATTCATCCTCACTTTGTGTCTCTTCCACCAAAATTGGTGAAATTGACTGACTATTGACAACCACATCTTCTTGGAAGACCATTTCGTCAACAGGAGCATCAACATGCGATCGTGCCTTGATTTTAAAAACCGCGGACCATTGATTATCTTTCTTAGTGGTTGGATAAGGAGCATAACACACTTGATCCACTTGAAAAGCTGCCACGAATGGGTTATGTCCACGAAGTTTCTTTTTTAAGTTTAAATCGACAAGTCCGTATACCTTATGGATACTAACTCCCTGTGGGGAATTATCAAACCAATCACATTTAAACAATATGGCTTTATAAATTCTGTGCTCGGTATAATAAGAAAGCTCAACTACTTCATTAAGGGTTCCGTAGTAGTCCAACCCTTCAGTAGAACTCACACAAACCCCATTGCTTATAGTAGCTTTCGGAACATCAACTCCCTCTTTAAAAGCACGAAATTTGTAGCCATTGATAGAATATCTTCTCCATGTCCTCACCCAGTTACTTGGACCCCCTGCTAGAGCTATTCTTAAAGGATCCTTCAATCTATAAGCCTATATATCAATAAAACAATATATTAATTATATTAAGATGTTATATTCTCAATATAAATTATTAGTTAATAAGAAATTGGAATGTGATCTTACTTCATTTCCCAACCATTTCGAAAAACTTTTGTCATGTTTGCTCCAAACATCATCATAAGACGTGCCATCAGGATATGTGAGTTTGATGTACGTCTCGAATTCCCTAATAATAAGACGTGACATCAAGACTTAGTAATGTACGTTTGAACTATAATGAATTAATTTTATTACGAAAACTTATTTGTGTAATAATGAATCAAATACTTACTTTTCATAAGTCTCTAAAAATTGCCCACAGTTTCTTAGCACATAAAAATGAGCTTCTTCAAACTCTTTTTCATTTAAGTACCTCGTTATACATTTCCCGGTAGTATTTCCCATGTCATCATTGAACAACTCGGGTATATTTGACTCTAGTTGGTTATTGGAATTCACACCAACCTCCAAGTCCTTCGCTTTTGTGTCAATGTGATCTTCGAAATCTAGGGAACAAAAATTAGAAATTTCCTCTAACAAAAAAGCGTTGCATATGGAACCCTCGACCCGAGCTTTGTTGCCAACCTTCTTTTTCAAATGATTAAGGAACCTCTCAAATGGATACATCCATCGATATTGGACAGGGCCTCCAACTTTCGCTTCATAAGGTAAGTGAATAGGTAAATGCTCCATGGAATTGAAGAAAGAAGGGGGAAATATCATTTCTAACTTGCATAATATCTCCGCAATTCTTGACTCTAGATGTTCCATGGAATCAACTTTAATCGTAGAAGTACACAAGTCTCTAAAAAATTGGCTTATCTCCGTTATAGCATTCCAAGAATTCATCGGGAGTAAATGTTTCAATGCAACAGGAAGTAACCGTTCCATAAAGACATGACAATCATGACTTTTCATGGAATGTAACACCAAATTTCTATGGTCAACACACCGACTCAAATCTGAAGCATAACTATCCGGGAATTTCAAACTAGCAACCCATTTGCATAGAGCCTTCTTCTCCGCTGTCTCTAAAACAAACCTAGATGATATGGGTCGTTTCAAGCAATACTCTAGAAAGTCAGCTTTACCCTTAAGGCCAAATGAAGTTTTCTTTGTTACATTCATCACCGTGTTGATAAGTTGTTCAAAAAAGTTTTTCTCAATGTGCATAACATCTAAGTTGTGTCGAATCAACAATGTCTTCCAGTAAGGGAGTTCCCAGAAAATGCTTTGTTTCCACCAACCTTCAGTTTTGTCGTTTTTCAATCTTTTCATTTCTTCAGCAGAAGACTCAACAACTTTTGGTAAACCTTTTACCGAATCCCAGACTTCAGCACCGGTTAATTTGATTGCAACTGTGGTATCCTCAGTTTTCCTATTCTTTAGAAAATGCTTACAATTGTTGCGGAAAGGATGATCATGTTTCAAGAAAGTACGATGACAATCGAACCAACAAACTTTTTTACTATGTTTCAGAAAAAAGGATTTAGGATCTGGTTGAAGACAATAAGGACAAGCACGGTATCCGGCTGTGGACCAACCGGAAAGCATGCCATATGCAGGAAAATCATTGATCGTCCATAGTAATGCCACTTTTAATTGAAAGTTACGTTTCTTAGAGACATCATAGGTATCTACACCGGTTTCCCAAAGTTCTTTCAACTCTTTGATCAACGGTTGGAGGTACACATCCAATTTTGCTTTAGGGTTATTAGGACCTGGAACGATCATAGATAAGAACATAAATTGCCTCTTCATGCATAACCAGGGGGGTAAGTTGTACGGGGTTACAATCACGGGCCAACACGAGTAAGACCTCCCGAATTGGCCATAAGGTGAAAATCCATCTGTACACAAACCTAGTCGAACATTGCGAGGCTCACTTGCAAATTCTGGATGCTCTCTATCGAAATGTTTCCACGCTTCTCCATCACTTGGGTGTGCCATTGTCCCTCTTTCTCTTACTCGAGAGTTTTTATGGTGCCCACTCATCTCACCTGCTATGTGTTTGGTTGCAAATAGTCGTTGTAACCTTGGCGCAAGCGGGAAATAAGTCAGTGGTTTACAAGGTATTCGCTTCCGGCCACTTAAATTCTTTTTACCTTTATACCGAGAGGCATGACATTTGGTACATTCCTCAAGATCTGCATTTTCTTCCCAAAAAAGCATGCAACCGGTAGGACATGCATCGATTTTCACATGGGGTAGTTGGAGTCCCTTAAGCAAATTCTTAATCTCTTGGAAATGGCGCGCCATTTGATTATTTTTTGGAATAATGTCACTAATTAACGACATAAAACCATTGGCGCATCTAAGAGATAAGTTGTTCTCACATTTGAGTGCTACCAACCTAGCAGCCGCTTGCAACAAACTCATAATACTTCCCTCATAAACTGGTTGTTCGGCTTTATTTAACATTCTATAAAAGGCTGAAACTTGGGGATGTGGGGGATAACGAACTTCTTCATCGCTAAGGTCGTCGGGATTAAGTCGAGCCTCCATTATTTGCTCAACATTATCACGTAATGCATCTTCAACCAACTCCCGGTAAGGTTTCTCACTAACTACGATACTACTTGAACTCTCTTCGGTAGCCAGTTTCTCACCGTGATAATTCCATACATAATAATTATCAGTAAAACCATTCGACCATAGATGAGTTTGAACCTCCCTTTTCGATTTAAAAGCTAAGTTATCGCATTTCTTTCATGGACACCTCATTTCACCGCCTAAATCCTTAAACTCACTATATTGTTCCGCGAATTCAATAAACTCTTTCACCCCATTTGCAAATATCAGCTTGGGTTTCTTTTTTTCGTCTAATCTTTCATACATCCACCGTCGTTCTAATCTTTTCATGTTATTTTGTATCTACATTTAAATATATATATGTTATAAAATAAATTATCAGAAATTAACAACAATTATAATCAATAATCACACATACTAAATTAAACATTTATTCTCATCAACAAGTAAAATTAAATTTCTTCAATTGGGTCCTTATCACTCCAACCTAAACCCATCAATCTACGTTTAAAGTTACTAGCAAACACCACTTGTAATTTATTAATGAGGAAAAAATTCGGCAGCAATTCCCCTTTGTTTTCTAAATACACAATGTTGAATAAATATTTACTCAACATATGCATTCAGAAAACATTAAAGGAATTGTTACCGAACTCTTTCCTCATTAATAAATTACAAGTTAAGTGTTTACTACCTAAGTGACTTCAAACGTAGAAAGACAGTCCCAAAACGGGGACTATTCAAAAATTACTCCTAACGAGTAATTTTTGAACGGGTACTAAGTCAATATCAACACATGTAATAATTTTAACATACAAAATACATGTAATAACTAGCTACTAACAACAACAAAAATTTTATTATCAAATGATTAAGACGCAGGGCGAAATTATATTAACAACAACCAAAATTTCAATATCAAAAACAATAATGGCTACTATCCTACGTCAATTAAAGACAAACAAATAATTAAGACGGAAGGCGAAATTAAATTAACAACAAAAATTTCATTATCAAAAACAATAATGGCTACTATCCTACGTCAATTAAAGACAAACAAGTGATTAAGACGGAGGGCGAAATTTCATTAACAACAAAAATTTCATTAACAAAAAAAGTAATGGCTACTATCCTACGTCAATTAAAGACAAACAAATAATTAAGACGGAGGGCGAAATTAAAATAAACACAAATATAATACCTAAGTATGAAAATAAACAAAGAAAGCGGCGACAAGCAGTGACGGCGACAAGTAGCGGCGGTCGACGGTCGACGGTCGGAGGTAGCTAGTGGTGGTCGTCGGATCTACAACAAACAACTAATAAAGAACCTATAAATTAACAAAATGAGAAAAGAAAGAGAATGAAATACTTAATTAAACGTACCAAGGATGTGGTGGTCGGAAAGTAGTCGCCGGAGGAAGTTAGTCGGTGGTAGTGATGGAGCCGGTGGTCGGAAAGTGGATTAAATTGATTTGGGGGTTAGGTTTTGGGGAAAATGAAGAAGGAAGAATGACGGGCTGATTGTGCGATTTCAGCATAAAAAGAATATTTCTGACGGAAATTCCGTCAGAAATCCGTCAGTTTAGCGAGAATTCGAGAACCTTTCTGACGGAATTTCCGTCAGAACCTATGTTTGACTGGGCTGCGTTTAACTGCATTATTAGTGGCTACTGACGGAAAATCCGTCAGTATAATGAACAATTACTGACGGGTAGTCCGTCAGTATAAGTAATTTCTGACGGAAATTCCGTCAGTACCCGTAAGTGAATTTTGCCGCCTTTGACTTAGTCAACGCGCCATTTTTCACTGACGGTTACTGACGGATAATCCGTCAGTTTTATTTTTCCGTCAGAATTCCGTCAGTAGTCCGTCAGTCATAAAAAATCACTGACGGATTTTTTTTTCCGTCAGAAAAACCGTCAGTTTCCCGTGTTTTCGTTGTAGTGTAAATCAGAACCCTCGGATTTTAGAAATAGCGTTTTGTCGACAATACATCTTTTAAAATTGTTTTGTAATAGAAATTTAGAAAATCTGTCGTACCATGCCCTATGAGCTTATTTCAAACCATATAATGCCTTATCAAGTTTAAAAACATGGTTTTCATACTTGCTATTTAAAAATCCGGGAGGTTGTTCTACGAAAACCTCTTCTTCCAAATAACCGTTAAGAAATGCAGTCTTAACGTCCATTTGGTACAGTTTCATTCCTTTATGAGCTACGAAGGCGATAAACATACGAATAGCCTCAAGTCTTGCTACAGGTGCGAAGGTCTCGCCATAATCGATCCCTTCCTGTTGATTATATCCTTGAACGACCAATCGAGCCTTATTACAAACTATAACTCCCGAGTCATCCAATTTATTTCTGAATACCCATCGAGTACCAATCACAGTTTGATTTTTAGGTCCTGGCACTAGATGCCAAACTTTATTACTTTCGAACTGTTGAAGCTCTTCTTGCATTGCCACAATCCAGTCGGATTCTGCAAGTGCTTCTTTGATGTTGGTAGGCTCTATGGTAGACAGAAAAGATTAGAATGAACAAAGTTTATTTAATGTTCGTCTTGTTTGAACTCCCTTATACTATCCATAGGATGAGAACTCTTATATTTCCATTTCTTAGAGTTCCTAGGCTCATCATCATCTGATTAACTCTCACTTTCCTCAAATGATTCGAGTGAAGATTGGTTCCCCCTGAGCTTGACTCCGGGGTTGTAGCTGAAGTTGATACAACTTTTGTTACATTATCTTGATCTGGGTCCAAAGTTATAGCATCATCAGTTATAACTTTGGTTTTCTTATTCTTGTTTTGAGAGGAGACATTCGTATCATCAACAATTGTCTCAGTTCTCTTTTCAAGATCATTTTCGGATATATCAAGTTCATCATTGATTCCTTCAATAACTTCTTCATCGATTTCTGGTAAATAATCATCCCTTGTAAGGCGAAAGTCGGGATCATTCATGTCTTCTTCTTCATTCTGTTCACCTTGTTCATGCACATTCTCTTCATCAAATACAACTTGAACACTTTCTTCTATACACAAAGTTCTTTTGTTAAAAACTTTATAAGCTTTACTATGATTAGAGTAACCAACAAGCACAGCTTCGTCACTTCGTGGATCAAATTTGCTTAAATTACTTTTTCCATTATTATGGACAAAACATTTACTACCGAAGCAACGAAGATGAGCTTTATTGGGTTTTCTCCCTCTTAAAAGTTCATAGGGAGTCTTTTTGAGAATTGGTCTAATCATAGCTCTATTGTGCACATAGCATGCAGTACTAATGGCTTTGGCTCAAAAGTCCTTAGGAAGAACACTACACAAAAGCATAGTGCGAGCCATGTCCTCTAGTGTTCTATTCATACGTTCAACGACACCGTTTTATTGTGGGGTTCGTGGTGCAGAATAGTTATGCCCTACACCATTCTCCCTACAATATTATATAAAGGCTTGATTATCAAATTCGGTGCCATGATCCATACGAATAGAAACTAACTTCTTATCATACTTGTTTTGGGCAAGCTTTATTAATACTACAAACTTATTGAAAGTTTCATTTTTGGTAAATAGAAATATAGGCCATACATACCTTGAGTAGTCGTCAACTACGACGAAGACAGACCTTGATCCACCATGGCTTCTGACTTTCATAGGTCCACACAAATCCATGTATACCAACTCAAGGGGACATTCTGTACTTACTACTCGTTTTGGTTTGAATGAAGATCTAACTTGTTTACATCGGGCACATGAGTCACACATCTTTTCTTGTTCAAAATTTAATTGAGGGTAAACCCAAAACAAAATCCCACAATTTGAGTATACCTTGACTGATGTGTGCAAACCTCTTGTGCCACAAGCATGAATCATTTACAGTAGCTTTCATGCACGTAAAGGAACTTGTAGTGACTTTTTTTAAATCAATCATATACACGTTCCTTTTACGTAGACCTTCTAGAATAACATTACTAGTACCTTCAATTATGATGCGACAAACATTTGAATGAAAAACGACTTTATTGCCTTTGTCACATAATTGAGAGATACTTAGCAAGTTGTGTTTAAGACCATTTACCAAATAGACATTATTAATAGCATGTGAAGGAGATATACCAATCTTACCTACACCGATTATTTTGTCCTTCTTGTTGTCTCCAAAAGTGACCTTGCCACTGTCGAAGGCCTCTAGTGAAAGAAAAAGATTCTTATTTCCGGTCATGTGTCTCGAATAGCCACTGTCGAGATACCATTGATTATTTTCTTTCACTATTATCTGAATACAACTTTTAGGTACCCAAGCTAAGTTGGGTCCTTTATGGTTAGTAACTCTGTAAATTTAATCCTTCCTAACCCATACCTGTTTTACAATTCTTTTGGTCTTAACATAGGGTTGTCTAGGCTTATTATAGTACATTCTAGGTTTTCTATTGTCGTGACGCACACTAGGTTTGAATGACCGCTTTTGATTCACATTCGCTTAGGATGATAAAGGTTTTGATGTGTAATCGAAAGCCATGTCATAAAACCATCTGAACTCATTGTTTCTTATTTCTTCACGTTCAGCATCTGGTTCAGACTCATTAACACTATACACGTCAAGTTCTTTAACAAAATCAGCTTGATTTTTATTATCATTGGCATATTTAACACAATTCTCTTTACCATGACCTGTGTGACCACAATAATTGCAAATAAGATATTCTGAAAGATTGACATATTTCCTTCTCTTGAAATCACGATCAGAAGGAGTGGATTTGGACTTATCGTGGTCCTTGCGACTATAACGTTCATGTGATAGACCCATCTTCATGTTATTGTTAGACTGTTCGGTAAGGAAGTTTAAGACTTTCTGACTTCCTTCCCATTTATCATGAACTTTTCGTGCATGTAGGAGTAATTTCTTCAAAGACTGAATTTCTTTTTCACATATCAAATGGTCTACATTTGAGTCTTTGGAGGGATTGTTCTAGTTAAAGTTTTCATGAAAATCATTAAAGCGTTTGTTCAAGATAAATTTCTCCTCATTATGTTGATCTTCGGCTTGGGAGAATTTAGCCTGTATATCTTTCAACTGCCGAGAAAGAAAAGAGTTTTCTTTCTTGTGATCAATGATATCAACTTCCTTCGCCTTAGCTTCAGATTTCAACAGCTCGTTGTCTTTCTTCAATTCTAAAGTTATAGCCTCATTAGCTATAACTTTGGCTTGAAGATGCTCAATGTTGAGCTTTAACTCTGAGATTATAGCTTCATTAGCTATAACTTTACACTCAAGAGTCTCTTTCTCAACATTTGTCATGTCTGAAGTTATAGCTGGAGTAGCCATAACTTTAGATTTGAGCTTTTTAGCTTTGGCCTTCAGAAGTTGGTTTTCCTCAACAATGTCAAGAATTTGTTCCTTAAGGTCTTTTAATTCTAGACTATGTTCATGACAATGGTCTAGGGTTTCTTCAAAGTACTTAACTAAAGACTTCTTAATTAGACAATTTCTTAACTTGTTTTTTAAGTTCAAGATGACTAACCTCTTCATCATCTTCTGCATCTGATTCGGAATCTGAATCACCGACAAG
>JAIUZE010009505.1:0-84822 GCA_022085475.1 Heliosperma pusillum | reverse complement strand
TCGACCAGGTGGTGATGCATACTTTGGGTACATTGACGAGCTAGCGAGCGAAGTATTTACCTTGGACCTATATTCGGTTCTTAGATTGTATATTATTATACACTCTTTTATTTCCGTATTTATACGGGAGTTATGTCTCCCGTCTTGTATAATTTTTATGTATAATATTATTTCCGTTTTGTAATGACCCTTTTTATTTATGACACCTTCGTTATGTATTATTATCTTTTATGTATTTAAATAATTTTTTTTTCTTTCCGCAAATTTGAGGGTGTCACATCAATCATGTATGCTATGATGTGCACTCGTCCCGATGTTACATATGTTTTGAGCATGACAAGTCGTTAACAAGCAAATCCAGGTGAGAGTCACTGGATAGCCGTAAAGAACATCCTTAAGTACTTGAGAAGTACCAAGGATTCGTTCTTAGTGTTTGGAGGCGAGACTGAGTTACGTGTAAAAGGTTACACAGATGCCATTTTCCAAACAGATATGGATGATATGAAATCCCAATCCGGCTATGTTTATATGATGAATGGAGGAGCTGTTTGCTGGAAGAGTTTCAAGCAAAGCATTACAGCCGATTCTACAACAGAAGCAGAGTACCTTGCATCGTCTGAAGCTGCAAAGGAAGCTGTGTGGATTCGGCAATTTTTGGAAGGACTAACGGTAGTCCCTACTGCCAAAGATCCTATCACGATTTATTGTGATAACAGTGGGGCTATTTTTCAAGCAAAAGAGCTCAAGTCTAGTAACAAGTCTAGATTCACATTTCATGGTAGTAGTAGTAGTGATGATAATTGTTCTTGTATGGTCGGTCATGGTAGTAGTAGTAGTGATGATAATTGTTCTTGTATGGTCGGTCATGGTAGTAGTAGTAGTGATGATAATTGTTCTTGTTTATGCAAACAAGCAACCTTATGATAATGACATAACATGCATTCCAAATCATTACTTGCACTACCATACTCTACTACAATTGCATGTGAATAAAATAACAAAATTAAGAGGCCACATGGACTAGGAGGTCCGGCCATTGTGTCCATAAAATGGACAATGGTTGTTCATTTTTCACTACTTCATTTTGTGCTAAATTCACACTTCTCTCTAAAACTCATCCTCTCACTAAAACTCTCATAATACTAATATTTACTAAGTATTACTAGTGTAGTAATATATACTAATATTAGTAGTATTTTATCTATCTTATTATCTAGTTAATAATAAGGTTAGATTATTTGGTATCATCTTGGTGCAACTGAAAGGAGGTCTTCTACTTTGGAGATTGTTCTTGTTCATCCTTATTTATAGCTTAAGAACAACAAGAAGGAGTTCTTGTTGGGCCCATTTAATTTCCATTTCAATGTGAGGAAATTTCTTCTTTTATATAAATGTCTTTATATTTGCATGCATGTTACATAGATCATTAAATACTAAATTAACAAGTAATTTAGTAATTAATTAGAAGAGTCGAATTTAGGTCTATGGACTTTTAACATCAACTCACATACATTCACCATGTATACACCATTGATATGGACTCTAAATTTCCACAAAAAGAATTATCCATTAAGTAACCACACGCCTTAAGATCAACAATTCTCCTCATAAGTACCTAACGAAGCCTCATAAATACCAAACTCTTTTATATAACAAACTCAACGCTCAATCATCAACTTTCAATACCATCCTTAATGACGCTCACTAATCACCAAGATATTGCACCTATCATTGCCCAAATAATAACGCTTACAAAAACCATTCATAAATCATCTTGTAAAATATGATACTCATTACGGAAATCAAAGGGTAAGGCACACCGATTAGTGAAAATAGAAAGTTTAAGGATATTAAAACAAAGATAAGATCGAAGGACATTACGAGGGCTTAAAACAGATTAATGTTAAGAAGCAAAGAGAAGAAGCTCAATTAAATGAGAGATATGAAGGCTTTAATAAAGGAAATCGATTAAGGGACACCGATCCTAAAGAAACACGCAAGCATACAACAACTCAAAGGGCAACTCAAGATGGTAGCCCAAAGGATACTAACAAAATAAAAAGAAAATTGTAAAAACTAAAATCTTACATTTCTCATAACCATACTCTTTTAACCTCTTCTTGATATTGACGAAAGCCTATTATCTTCCAAAATATCAATACCTAAAAAGACTTCCATGAAAAACATTGTACAACATATGTCCTCATAAATTTGATACCATTCCCCATTACATCAAATTCTAAATAAGAGCGCTAATCAACCTCTAAAATACTTTGCTCATCACTACCCATGAATTCCCTCAAGCGAAAGTCATATGACAAATCCTTTAGTAACAAGCCTATGGCTCCTCAAATGATTCTCCAAATGAGTATAGCACTGAAATCCACAAATTACTTTTATATACTCCAAGATAACTTTCATTATACCATTATCCTTTACAACTAATACACAGAAATTCCAAATAATAAATTTATCCCACATTCTAATTTTAATGCATCTAATTCCATTGATTCGAAGAACAAATTTAACCCTCGCATCTTGATTCTATTCCTCAAATCATTATCTAGCTATACCAGTAATTATTCACTAGCCTAATCATCATGCTTCTCCAATACATTAATGACCTCAAAACTCAATTTCCTAAGCCTTTCGAATTACAAGCTAACCAACCGAGGGTACCCTTACTTCTTTTTACTACTCGAATCTCCAGTCCAAATAACTTGCACAACTTATCACTTAACTATAGAAGAACTAACTTATCCCTCACACTTCCGAGTACTCTAAATAAGCAACCCCAAAAGCTAGCTCCAAATCCATGATTTTGCATTGACCATACTCATGCAATTCAGGCAAATTCCCAATTCAAATAATTCAAATGAACACATATATAATCCCAAATTCTAATAATTATTACCATAATAAATATTAACTATCTATTCGAAAATAAACCATCATGGTTTAATGACAGTCCACAAATAATAACTCAACACCAAATTATGTATAGGAAAATGAGATAAGAAAATTGAAAATAGAAAAGATAGGAAGTCACTTTTTAAAAGCACAACTTCATAAGAGAAAATTACTCTAATTCGATTGCACCGCTTAATCACTCGAAACCTTGTAACTCCTCTAGGCAAATCGCCTAAGCATTAACTATGAAGTTCAACCACAGTATCCATAAGATCTTTATCTACTACCGTAAGATTAAACATATTCCTAAAATCCCGATATAAACAGCTCGAGACAATACCTCAAATTAATTATTCAATGAAATCCAAAATGAATACGAAATGGTTGACTTTCACATAAAAGGCTTATATACTCACTAACTAGATCCTCAAAATTAACGGTAGACATTCCATAATACACCGTCATCACCAACCTACCTCCATCGAACAAGGTGAAGGGAATAGGACTCCCAACAAAAGGATTACCTTTAACAAACATCATAAACAAACTCCAAGATTTTCCTTACCAACTCAAACCTCAAATGAGTTCACAATAAATCACACAAATCTAGTTCCTCAAAGATTGTAAATCCACAACATGATATGACAATACCCAAACTTTAAGTTCCATTCTACAATTCGATACAACCATACTATGCACCTTCAACATAAATAATAACTTATCTCCTTCACATCATTAACCATGATAAACTCCTAAGTTAAACCATCAAATAAGGGATAAGATAAACCTCAAATTTTCCTTAAGAGTCACAATCATGATAAGCACTTCCAATACAGTATCTCCGACCTTTACAAGCTGACTACTAATCCTCAAACAAGTGGTTTTAATGAACTAACTCTATGACATAACTCTTTAGTAAAAGGCTATATCCTAAACTTATCTCTAACTACCATATAAAAAATTAATCAAATATATAAATAAGATCAAATACGAAAGTGAGTGGAACATAACCATAACATGTTAACACACACTCTACACATTTCTAAATCATACAGCTACATATGCAAGTAAAGAGAAAATCACGCATCAAAGTACAAAAAAGGTCCTTATTGGTTTCTACCCATTTACTCTCAATCAATTTAACTAAGCCAATTTAATTTAGTCATTTACTAAGTGAGAGTTGGGAGCGTGTTCGCTCTGATACCAACTGTAACAACCTGGATTATTAAAACAAAAAAAATACCTTAATAATAAATAATTCATCAGAGTACAAAGATGAATAGGGTCAAAGTGGCGAAACACCTGACCAATCTGGATTGATACTCAAATACAAAACTAAACTAATACATTATTAATTTTCTCAAACTAGATTAACTTCCTAAAACAATTTATTCGCCTCGCCACAAGTCTCTCTAATCAAAGCATCCAGACAAGCAGCAACCACTTCAACCTGAGAATGGGGGTCGACAATCAGTCAGGAGTAACTAGATGCTCTCCCAGTCATGTTTACAACAGGCTGACTTAATAACAGTTTATAACAACAGACAGTAATCATAAATGACATGTGAAGCAATCTATACAATATGACGTGCATTCGAACTTACCAACACTGAACGAAACCTACATGAATGCAATTCTGCAAACCTAGACCATATGTAACCACTAGACCATGAATACATTCAAGACCCAAAGTAGCACACGATCCACAGCAACGTAAGGCACAATGCTAGCATCAAAGCATAGCGAATAGAGCGAACGCCCGTTAGAGCGTATAACCACTGCCTCTAACTTGCAAGAGTGTATAACCACTACCTCTAGCTGACAGAGCGTATAACCACTGCCTCCATTGGTGCGGAGCGTATAACCACTACCTCCACGGTACTATGTATAGCGTATAACCACTGCCTATATGTCTAAGACCTGGCCAGACTCTCGATGCATTAACTGTACGAACGACACTCAAGGACCAGAGCGTATAACCACTGCCTCTGATACCCCCTCGAACATAGACCAAAATAAACCCATGAAGGGTAGCGTTTGTTCATTTCGAATAGTATATAACTGATACTATCGTCATCTATTCAACCAGCAACAAACAAATGCACAGTATAACTGACTGTACAAACCAATGTGTGAATAACGTCACGACTCAACATAGGAACAATATAACTGACTGTCCAACAATGCGTGAACAACATCACGACTCAACTGAAGAACAGTATAACCGACTGTCCAATAATGCGTGAATCAGAATAACCAATTCAATATGCAAACATAGCGTTATAGTCCAATTGACTATAACACTACACATAAACAAGCACGGATGACTAAGTTTATAGTATCTTGACCTATAACATTACACCTCAAAGGTCATGTTATAATTCGAGTTACCATAACACCAGACACAAAAGCATATAACATCCAATGTTATAATACCACCAACTATAACCTTCACTTAACCTTAGTGAAGTTATAGTAACTTCAGCTATAACCTTCACTCAACTTTAGTGAAGTTATAGTAACTTCAACTATATCCTTCACTCAACTTTAGTGAAGTTATAGTGACTTCAGCTATAACCTTCACTCAACTTTAGTGAAGTTATAGCACCCCAACTATAACCTTGGTTTAGCTTGTCAGGTTATAGTATCATCAACTATAACCCTCCCTTAACTTCAGCAAAGTTATAGTACCTTCAGCTATAACTTTCACTCTACTTTAGTGAAGTTATAACACTTCAAGCTATAACATTATGCGTGCGAGGTTATAGTATCATCAACTATAATTCTCTTCCATCACGGTTAGTCCTCTATAAACAATTCACCGAGAGGTCGACTCCACAGTACAAACCGCCATGTCACCACAACGAGTCTTGTTATTGTACACCGCACCATAACGTCACGTTCGAAGTTATAGCTCAAATAGGTATAACTAGGGTAGCTTACATGCAAAGTTATAGTTAATATGCTATAACCTTAAAGATATAAATCAAAACCCTAATTTCTCAACATAAGCAAACCCTAGCCTCTCCCACAAGGAGGAGGCCGAAACCCTAGGCCACGACAACCTCACGGCCGCGCCACTACCAACGACGCTAGGGTTCGCGATTTGAACCCTAGTTCGCACACCAAATGAATAATTAAAAATAGAATAACAACATAAATATTAAATGCAATTAAACATGTGAATCATAAGCATAAATAACAATACAAACCAATTAATCATACAATCAATCATTGTATAATGTTAATAATTCACTTTCTATAAACATAATTAAAGGAAAACACCTAGTCACCTTTATTACGCAATAAAGACCGCAAAATAATATTCATCTTCATAAAAACGCCATTAATATATTCCTACACGAATCCTCCTCCAAAACGCCCAAAGAAAGATATCTTCTTATTCTTCTCATTTACCCATTAAATATAGAAACCTTTAAGGTAGGTCTAAACTCCATACAATCGAGTCCCTTAAATAATATTATGAATAGAATATATTGTAGAGGTAAGAGCCAGGATTGTAAATATATAATTTGTATTTGATTTGGATGAAGAAAGTTGCATAACAATTGAGTCAAAGAGAGAAAAATAAGAATAGAGGAAGAAGGGAGTTCCTGCGGCCAAAACGTGCGCATGAACAAAATAGATTGAGCAACCCACTTGCTAGGTTAGATTTTCTATTTATAAGAGAGTTCAAGTGGGCTTTTGATCCATTAGTTCACAAGATGGATAATCCAATTACAAATCAGATTTAATATAATTAAAACGCTTGGAGAGTTCATATAAGAAAAGAAGTAATTAAATTAAAATAGTAAAATCGTGCGCAGACATTTTAACCCATCCAAATTACGTAAAAACGGAAAATAACAAAATAGAGATCGCAAGCGTTAAATACGCATTAAATAATTAAACTCGCAAAATAAATAATTTTAATGAATAAATTTCCGGATAAAATTTATTATAAAACACGGGGTGTTACAGCGTTGCCTGTTTTTAATATCATCAACAATGTGTTTATACAAATACACCTGCCATAGAAGCGCTAACCAAAGCCTACGTACAATGCTTTAAAGGCCATTGTTCTTCTATAGGTCGATCAAATAGCATAACCTAGGCAAGCACAGTTGAAAGCATTTTCCTGCATTTTTTAAAAGGGGTTGTTTTCGCAGCTATCACTTCTTCAATATTATACATTAAGCGTACTACCAAAGACCAACACTGCACATAACTATTGAAGCACCTAAAGTACTATCAGACACGCATAGCACAAGCTAAGCATGGTTAACGTGTTGGAGTGAGTGTCCTCAACAATAGTGCGATCACTTAATTAAATTTCATTAACGAGAATACAAAGGGATGATTAACATTATAGTCAACTGATCCATATTAATCGGTAATGATTGGCTTACTAGAGTTTGACATTACTGTCGTATGACGGTGGTGATCAGTTGATCCCTTGAGGTCACACCGAAAGGGCGATTCTCTAATCAAGAATATTAATTAATTGTATAACGATACATATTAATTAATCCCTTAAAACAGAACGAGTTTACGAGTGAGAAATATATCTTATTGTAATATGATTAAATAAGATTCAATAATATAATTGTTATATTAGAATGCTTAATGTTTATGAAACATTTGAGATAAGCATGATTGGTTGATCATAATTACAATTAGTTGTAGATCATATCAACCAAATATGAGATAACCCATGTTATATATATGTGATTATAAATTATTACTTAAAATGTTAAGTTTAATTTATTTGACATGAAATTGTATTTAAATTAGTTAAATACATAATTATATTATGAGATAACATGTCACATGTCACATGTCACATGTGTGACAAATGACAAAATCACATTTTATAAAATGGAGTCCATTTTACACATCAAAACCGGCATGCTTGTGTGTAGGGTAGTGTTTAGGCTTTAATGTTGTTCTAATCAAGATTAAGCATAATGATTAGTAGCCTAAATACCTATAGCCACCCTACATACATTGATGAGGCAAAAAGCAAAAGGGAACCATCCTTCCCATGTAGGTGTCGGCCTTGGTGAAGGCTTTAAGAGGATGTTTTCCTCTTGGTTTTAAAATAACTTAATCTCATATGAAAAACACTTACATCATCTCACTAGAAAATACAATAATATACTTAGAAACTTTAGAAGTTTCATAGAACTTGTGTTGGAGTATAAACATCATATTACTAAAGTAGTAAGTGGAGTGTTGTATACTTGTTTTAAGGGTACTCATATATTGTTCTAGTATAACAAGTATTTGAGTGATTAAGGGATAGTCTAGGTGCAACTTATAGGAGGGTTCCTACTCTTGGAGCTTTGGAAAATCATCCTAATCATCTAGCTCAAGAACAAGTACAAGAAGGTGTCTTGTACTTGTGCCCATATCCGAATAATACTCAATGTGAGGAACATTTTCTTCTTCTATTTCAATTTATATTGTTTGCATGCAACTAGATCTTGAGAACTAATTAAGGAGTTAATTAGTTAATCATAAGAAGAGTCTTATGAGTAGGTATATGAACATAACAATTGGTATCAGAGCATAGGATGTTGCATGCAATCGGTTTTATGAAGTTTTTACGAGTTATGGTAACAAAATAAAACTAGAAAATTTGTGATTTATTTGATAAAGTCACGAAATTTTGAGCATGAAATACCTTCTGGTCCTAAAATTTTTTTAGGTCATTTTGATGATTTATGGAAGATTATTTCTTTATTTAATGATTTTTTGTTAAATAAATCCATTTTAATGAGTAAAATGAACATTTTATGACTAAAAGTAGTTAAAGTTAGAATCTGGCCATGAAATTTTAGTATGATATCCCATGAATATTTTAACTACTGTATGTAAAATGTGAGATAAATATGATTTATTTTGCATGATTTATGATTTTTAAAAATTAAAAGGCATAAATAGTGATTATTTTGGCATAAATAGCTAAAATGAATTTTTGGCTAGAGAAAAATTATCATATTTTGCATAAATATTTTAAATATCAGATTTATAAGTTGAAAATTAATTAGATTAATTTTCATGTGGTTTTAGTATTTTATTTCATAAAATCGATTAATAGCAACTATATTTTTCTCTAAAATGATTCGAAACGTTTTAACCAAAATTTTGACATGAATATGTGCCTGGAAATATTCCAGAATATTCAAAATTTTATTTTTCAAATTTATAAATTATTGTAATTTAATTTGGAATTATTACATAAAAGTTATGTTAAAAGGGGTCAAAACCGAGCAATAATGCAAAACCGAGTTGAATTATCGTCAAATAATTAGTGGAGACTAATTTTTAGTCCTAAACAGTTAGGGTAATTAACTTGGGCTTAAATTTGATTTAAGTATTAATTTGTGAATTTAATTGGTTATTATCACGCATTTCCATGAAACCGGGTTTATATACGATATAAGGTTATTAGGCCGATTTGGCACATTTATATTGCATGAGTTTACATATAATTATGCTGCATTTTGAATGAATGAATGTCATTTTGATTTATGTAATTTTTGGAATTATGTAATTTGTCTTAGTATGGCCTTAGTTTTTTAATCGATATTACCCGAAATGTATGGGAATATTGATTCGGTTGTAATTTAAATGTGATCTCGTATCACATTTATTGTATAATTTCATTTTATTTTGAAAATGTATAATAGAATAGCCTTGTAACTTTATTATATCATTTGTAATCCCGGAGTTTCCAAAAGACGGTGCCATTTGGAAAGGCGTTCCAAAAGAAAGACGGTGTCCTTGGGAGGCGTGCAAATGAAGTTCAAGGGACCAAGGAGTTGGTTTCCGAATTTGTAATAGTTAATTTGATTTTCTATTATTTTAGGAAGGCCATACTAGGAATTTATTTTATGCTTGCATTTTTTATTTATATGTCACATGCATGCCAAATCGCCACTTAAATCACACATGCATTTTATAGAGTCAATCGACCGCGTCAATTATAATTATCGATAGTTCGCCTATTTTGTTCACTTAAAAGGAGATAGATAATATAAATTGACTTGACCTCTATTTTTTTATAATTGAGACTTAGCCTTAACAAATAGTAGAACCCATGAATCCCAATTTCGTAAGAAAGTAGGTTCGGCTCACCGAAGTGCTAAACTTATTACGTTGGGTAAGTAGGGCAATAAATCGTTATTGCATCGAAATTTGGTTGAACTCAACGGAAAGATTAGGGTTCGTGGCCCATGTGTTCCGGGCTAAAGATGACAAAAAAGTATTTCATCGATCAAGAATTCTAATTGTAGAATCGGTTAAAGAGTTAACCCACCAAATAATATTGATAAAGACCGTCGAGTCCGTGGCTCACATAAACCCGAGTTAATATAGGATTTGGGTCTTGGAATCATTTATATAATTGGATAGAGGTCATTATATAAATGCTAAACTTGTTTAAAATGTTTACAAGTATCTTAAAAACGATAAATGTTGATATTTCTTTCATTTTCTATTTTGTAGTCCAACTCATTTTAATTCGCAATGTCGGAAAACAACAATAACGAGGCTCGACCTCCACCACTCACCACCGTATCATGGCTAAGGTCCTTCATGGATCGTTGTAAACTTTATAAGAATGGTTCAAACTTCACGGATTGGAATGGGCAACTACGCCTAGCCGCCGAAGGTGACGGTAAGCTAAGTTACCTAACCGACGCGACCCCTCCCACTCCAAATGTGAGGTCATCGAACGCCACTAGGGAAGCCTATGAGGCCTACCACAAGGAGTCGGCGGAGATAAAGAATGTCTTGATCTTTTCGATGGATAGCGAGCTTCAAAGCAATGCCATAAAGATGGCAACCGCATATGAAATCTATTCTTAGATCGTGACCATGTTTTCACGATCTCCAAGAATTTTGCAATATGAAGCCGCGTCCCAATTTTTCGACCTCAATATGAAGAAGGGTCATAATGTTAGCCCTCACGTGCTCAAAATGATTGAGTACGTGGAGGTGCTTAAAGAGCAAGGAATAGAGATTCCCGAGCCTCTCATCATTGACCGCATACTTCACTCCTTAAGTAAGATCAAAGGGTTTGTCAACTTTAGGGTGAACTTCAACATGCAAAATGCCACCGCCACGGTTCATGAGTTGCACAAGATGCTTGTGCAAGCCGTACGTGACATGGGTTTTCAAGCTAGCTCAAGTAAGGATGTTTTAAACATCAATATCAAGAGCAAGACGAAGTTCAAGAAAAGTGGAGGCAAGGGGAACAAGGGAAACAAGCCCATTCACTCCTATCAAGGCAAAGGGAAAGCTATTATGAATAGCTCTTCCAAAGGCAAGAAGGGAGCCGTGTCCGAAGATAAGTGTCATTATTGTAATGGCACGGGCCATTGGAAGCGTAATTGCTCCAAGTACTTGGGAGACATCAAAGCTGGACGGGTTCTTCCAGTTGGTAATGGTTCTTCCCAAAGTTTTTGTTATTGATACTCATCTCAACTTTGGTATTTTGATACGAGTTGTGATTCTCACCACCCTTTTTGATCACATTTAGGGCATGAGAAGAAGGACAAGGCAAAGCAAGCCTAGGAGGATCTACGAGGAAGCTAGGGTAGCAACCACGTAGAGGAGACCTATGATGGGCTTGGCGATATTTTGCTATTTGTCGTCTATTTTATTATTGCATTTTTAATTGGTTTGTTGAACTATTTCATTTCCATGTTTTGACATGGAATGTATTTTGAATTCCTATGAACAATGGTTGTATTTTGATGGTGACTTGGCTTTCAACCCAAGTCACTATATCTATGGAATTTGTTTTAATGTTCTTAAACCTTTATCATCATGAATGTTAGTATCATGAAACATAAATTAAAACGACTAAATTGATCTTAAAAGGAATATAATGATTTGATCAATATGAATAACCAAAGTTAAGAATGGGATTCTCACTTTGGAATTGTGACAAGACGTCACAACTTATTTGGGATAAGAAAGGTCAATTGCATAAGTCAAAGTGAGTTGACGAACTCACACTTGGAGATTTAAAATCCATATAAAACCCAAGATAAGATCTTTAAATACGCCAATTAGACTCCATACTAGCTATGGAAGGATTAAGAATCCTAAATTTGTTCAATACATGGATAAGAGTCCAAGTATTTTGCTTAAATAGAGTGACTCTATAGAGAAGCTAGAATACTAAAGTCTAAACAAATAAGTCTACTATAGATCGCTCGAAGTTAATAAGAGTTAATAAGAGCATTATACCCCACTTATACCTGAAGGACAAGCTGTTTGTAACGAAGGAATAGAACTCATGAAGCTTTCTTTACGAGAATTTTCTCATTTACACCTAAAGAAACAAAACTGTTTGTGGCTCATGGTGATATCCTTCATGTAAATAGGCGTATTTACTAAAGGATAGAGTGGGAGAAAACATACCACAAACAAAGACAAGAGAAAATGTTCTTAAGTCATCCAAGGTCAAAAGCTTATAAGTGAAAATATCTACTTTTTGAAAGTGATAAGACTATGAACTAAGGGTTGACAGTAATCATTCTAAATTTAAATTTGTTACATAAGAGCCATGTTGTATAAGATGGATTATATATAAGTGAAATCACTTGGATAGGTTTGGACCTCCCCAAGGTGAATAAAGCTTTATTGTAAAGCATTACATATAAGTTAAAATATAACCATCTTTGAAATTCAAGAAAATTGCATCTACACCACGTATATGTATGACAAATGACAAAGAGTTGTTAAATGTTACCTTTCTAAATGGGCATTTAGAAGTAGACAAGTTGTCGTACAAAAACTTAGGAGATCAATGTGTGATCCTAAGAGAACACTCATGGCATAACAAGAGAGATAGGTTTCCTCGAATTGTCAAAGAGCCATGTTTATGCGTGTAGTTAAGTGGGAGCTAGATCTATCATGTATGGACATGAGGATTAGTGGGAGGAGTGTTTAGGAAGTCATTTCTAGATAAAAGACTTGGAAGAAGCATATTATATCTAAGGCAAGAATATCTCCCATGTCTCGTATGTAGGAGACATATTGGTCATTAGGAATGATGTACTGACATTGCCTTCCGTAGAGGAGTGTTTAGGAAATCATTTCTAGATGAAAGACTTGGAGTAGGTATCCAAAATATATGGTGATAGATGAGAGAGGATACACATGATTGCTAATGTTTCCGCCATTAGGCCAATCATATTTGCCAAGATATGCACATACCTTGATAAGTTGTATGCTTGGAGCATGACAAATTGATAACAAGTAAATCCACATGAGAGTCATTGGATAGCCTTCAAGAATATCTATGAGATTCTCGAGGAGAATTATGAGTTTATTCTTATGTTTGGTAATAATAACTTAGTTGCGTGTTAAGTGTCACACGAACCCTAGTTTCCAAACCTGTAAAGGATCTGACAAAATCCAAGGCTAAATTTTGTTATATTAAAAGCGAATAAGTAAAAGGACTGATTGAAGTGTTAATCAATGTAAATTCTACAAATAGAATCTTAGTACATAATGATGAGGATAAGGAGGATTATAGGGATCTAATGAGTAGACACTTCCACCAAGATACCCATCATGTGGTTATAATGATAACAAGTGGGAGCATCTTTCAAAATTAAAGAGCCCAACACTAGATAGAGATCTAGTGAGGTACTTAGATAAACTTCATGTTATTAGGAATAACGATGATTGGAAAGAAAATAAGCAATTCATAAAGTTGAAACAAATGGATACATGGTATATCCACCATCCAAGCTTTTATTGCATTTAAACAAGATGGCCATGAAGTTCATGGAACTTGTATACTTTAGATTATATGATATGAAGCAATAACATTGTGTTGATTGTTCATATATGATAATCACATTTATCGTTTGAGTTTATAAAACTCATTCTTGTGCTTTGTTATATCCAAATAGGTTGTAGTGACAACTTTGAACCCTATTAAAGTGAGCTGGATTAACATGGCCTTGGCCCCTAGTTACTTACATGAGGTGACGTCTCGAAGTGACTAGAGTGTGATGCAATTGATGGCAAGTTCAAGTGCCATAGAGTCATATGAGATGACTAGTCGATCACATAGACAGACTGCATGGGACACTCTGTCGGGCAATGACCGCTTATAGAGTTCTGGCAATTCATAAAGCCTGGTTGTGGCGAGAGCTACTATAGTATTCTTTTTTAATCAATTCTTTAGACTAGAGACTATTCGCCCAAGTTGGCATAGTTTCTGATTGACTTTCATTTTTGCCCCAAGCCATTATGTAAAAAGGGGTGAATGGGCAATTATTGGGTCATAAAGGACTGTGAGTGAACAAAGGGAATAGTGCGATAGGAATTGTCCAACCCCTTGTCAGGGTTATCCAATATCTCAAGGCCACTCGAGGAGTAGTAAGCTGGAAATGCGTGGCCACGCTCGGAAGGTATCTACGGTAGATAATTCCGGTCAGACAGTTACTCTCCAGATCGAGAAAACCACTCTAGATATGATCACGTGCAAGTACGACCTGCAAGACACCTTGCATTGAGTGGGAGATTTAAAATAGGACAAGAGAATTGGTGACGCACACTTGTTGCGAACAAGTGGGAGACTGTTTGAGTGAGTGTCCTCAACAATAGTGCGATCACTTAATTAAATCTCATTAGCGAGAATACAAAGGGATGATTAACATTATAGTCAACTGATCCACATTAATCGGTAATGATTGGCTTACTAGAGTTTGACATTACTGTCGTATGACGGTTGTGATCAGTTGATCCCTTGAGGTCACACCGAAAGGACGATTCCCTAATCAAGAATATTAATTAATTGTATAACGATACAGATTAATTAATCCCTTAAAACAGAACGAGTTTACGAGTGAGAAATATATCTTATTGTAATATGATTAAATAAGATTCAATAATATAATTGTTATATTAGAATGCTTAATGTTTATGAAACATTTGAGATAAGCATGATTGGTTGATCATAATTACAATTAGTTGTAGATCATATCAACCAAATATGAGATAACCCATTTTATATATATGTGATTATAAATTATTACTTAAAATGTTAAGTTTAATTTATTTGACATGAAATTGTATTTAAATTAGTTAAATACATAATTATATTATGAGATAACATGTCATATGTCACATGTCACATGTGTGACAAATGACAAAATCACACTTTATAAAATGGAGTCCATTTTACACATCAAAATCGGCATGCTTGTGTGTAGGGTAGTGTTTAGGCTTTAATGTTGTTCTAATCAAGATTAAGCATAATGATTAGTAGCCTAAATACCTATAGCCACCCTACATACATTGATAAGGCAAAAAGCAAAAGAGAACCATCCTTCCCATGTAGGTGTCGGCCTTGGTGAAGGCTTTAAGAGGATGTTTTCCTCTTGGTTTTAAAATAACTTAATCTCATATGAAAAACACTTACATCATCTCACTAGAAAATACAATAATATACTTAGAAACTTTAGAAGTTTCATAGAACTTGTGTTGGAGTATAAACACCATATTACTAAAGTAGTAAGTAAAGTGTTGTATACTTGTTTTAAGGGTACTCATATATTGTTCTAGTATAACAAGTATTTGAGTGATTAAGGGATAGTCTAGGTGCAACTTATAGGAGGGTTCCTACTCTTGGAGCTTTGGAAAATCATCCTAATTATCTAGCTCAAGAACAAGTAAAAGAAGGTGTCTTGTACTTGTGCCCATATCCGAATAATACTCAATGTGAGGAACATTTTCTTCTTCTATTTCAATTTAAATTGTTTGCATGTAACTAGATCTTGAGAACTAATTAAAGAGTTATTTAGTTAATCATAAGAAGAGCCTTATGAGTAGGTATATGAACATAACATAACGTCCATTACAAAGACCGCGGAAACAATCGGGTGTGGCAAACACAAAAGTAAGAGAAAAAAACAAATTTTGCCGGAACACATAAATAGATTTCATAGCAAAGACATAGGCATTTGCCTTTACACAATTGAAAACCACTTCGTTGCGCCTATGACAGTGAGCAGCCCGCAAAATACAAAACGTACAACAGAAACGTAGGCACAGAAAGTTTATGCTTGGGGCTAACCCAGCAACATTACACATTTCTTACAAACAATCACCTAATACATAGTTAAATACGCCGTCCTACTTGTACCGTCCATAGAAAAAAAGCTCTATTATAAGGTCTAAGAGAGGACACGGACTACTTTAAGTACTACCATTACCCTGATCACCAGGTAGCCTGACAGCCAACAGCACAGAATCACCAGAATCCAAAGTTTTGTCTGCAGTACCTCTCTCCGAAGATAACGAAACTTTATTCCAAATCTTTTTTTTTTCTGAGGTGGAGGGGGTACTGACAACCCAGACCTAATACTATAATCAGGCCCCTCAGGTGTGCCAACCCCATCCCCAAAGGAAAGTGGCGTATATTGGAGCTCAGTAGGCACACATGCATGGCTTGCTTTGGTAGACCTGTACATGCCTCGTTGGAACCCGCATTGGATTCGCGCATACTTCATCCTATTCAAAATAGCATCCTTAACTGTTAACCCATAAAGGCATTCCAAGTAAATGATGGCTTTCTTAGCCAAGGACCGCCTTGCTTGGTCGACTTCGCCAAAAACACTTCCCATAAAATACCTTTCCCGCGTAGAACCGGTTGGCCAGTTAATTGTTAAGGAACAAACGTATTGGCCATCTGATACCTTATGAACTCCAACTCATCCACAGATAACTGGTATTCAGCCACCACCTGTACCCAAATACTCCACAAGTCCACAGGAATCAACTTAGGAAGGCAAGTAAGAACAGAAACCTTTAGTGGTGTGCAGGGCCCCAATTGAACACTACAAATCCCTCATTCAGCCAACTCAAGGGCTTTCTTTTTTTCCTGGTAAAACTTACAGAATCCCTTATACGCAACTTTGCTTTCTAAGTTTACATCGTCCACGATGATTTTTTTTTCTGCACGAGGAAATCGACAGCCTGTTCTGCATATTCAATTGTAGTGCTGTTGTTCCCCCCCCCCCCCCCCCCCCCCCCCTTAAGAACCATGCAGTTGGGCCAGGACCTCTTAGCATCACCATATTTACTACATTTAAACCAGGGTCAGGCTGGTTATAAATTGGTGGCGGCCAACCCAAAGATCTGGATGCGCCTGACAACAGTTCGCGAAATGAAATCCCGAATTCCAAATCCCTCTCAGGCATTTCGAGCTGAACCTGTTAATCCAACCAGTTAGACTTAAATTACTTGGTTGGACAAATAGCATATTACCATTAGTTCTCGAACGCAACCACTGATCAATTGTTAGCACCGACCACACACAATCAGTCATAAAAGCAATGCCCTCCTTTGGTTTATAATAGGTCATAACAACGACGCCCCAAGCCCACGAATACTAATACAAAAAATAAGCCACTTGAGTTAAACAAATTAAACCACCACCCACTAATGACAATATGTATGAAACTCTAGCACACATGGAGTATTAAACGCTTACATGCTCTGTGCATACATTAGAAAGCATCCCTTAGTATAAACATATCAAACAATCATAATAAATATCAGTTCAATGTAAAAAAAAAAGGTTCTAACCAATTGGAACGACCAAGACCAACCTCATAATACCTAAAAATTAAATACAAACAACAACAGCAAAAAAAAGCAACAAATAACCTTCTAATAATTTTAAAACTAACAAATTTGACAACGCAAGGGCCAACTAACATTCCCAGTGTAGGACTGAGCCATAAACAGCAACTACGTACAGCGATCTCTACTGGCCTAACAACCAAGTATTAGTTGGACCCTTTTTAAACGAAAACTCAACGGAACACAAACAGTATGAAACCAAATGCTTAGGCCTTACAATTTACCTTCCTTAAAAGTTGCTTGCTAATGTCTTTTCAACCAAGCTGCCTGCACAACCCCCACAAGGAAAATTAGCGTATGGTTAAGTAGACATTATCTTTAAAACCTTTTTTTTAAGTTGAAAATTACCTCCAAGTTCTGCAGCAAGTGCAGCTCTTTGTTTCCTGGTATCCATATGGGTATTGACAGCGTTAGTTTATATAGACACAGAAGTAAGCTCAACTTGGTTGAGTACTATTGGGGCTGGTACAGTGACATCACTATACCTCCCCCCCCCCCTTTCTTAGTTCACATGCACTTAGAGGAAACCATTCCCCAACCATCACCTGTGGGAAATATCGGTATACTTCCCTTTAAATAATTCGGATTATTATGAAATTATAACTATGAATTTCTAGTCATAAATGAAATTGCATAATACAAAACAAGAGATTAAGAAATAACCTTCGGTCCTAGCAAAAGGCCTAAGAAAAAATACCAAAGTAGGTAATCTCCTAATCGTTGCACCCAAGATGGTTCAAGAAATGCCTTCGTCGTGCTAGAACGAATACCCTAAAATTACTACTAATTTTGTGTGTATAATGATGATGAATATAGAGATGAATGAGAGAGTTAAAATCAGAATTTTTCTTCTCCTTTTTCACCCTTAGAGCCGTGAGATTGGGAGTCCAATTAGGGTTAATAGAAAAACAGATTTTTCTCCCTTTATTGCTCCCTCCTCTAACCGTGTAATCTCAAGAGGAAAGAATAAAAATCTATTGTTTCCTTATTCCTCTCAACCTATATTAGGTAGTTATCATATCATTTAATATGTACATAATGTAATATGTATTCTAATTATTACTAGTAATGGACCGTCATATAAACCGAGTAATGCCGGACCAATACACTATAATAATATCGTGTAATACATATCCGCCAACTTAAATATAACAGTTTACATTTAGTTTAGACCAACATTATATACATTGATTAAATATAACATTTTATATTCAATTACCAGCTAACATTATTTAATCGTTATTAAATAATCGTATCATCATCACATTGACTAACCTTTTAGTCAAATACATCGACTAACCTTTTAGTCATTTAAAAAAGGCATCAATATGATTATTTTCTCAAATAATCACATCTCTCAAACACATCTTTTAGGTGTGACTTTTAGGGATCAGTTGATCACCGCCATCTGTATGACAATAACGTCAAACTTATCTAGCAAGCCAACCGTTATCGATAAACGTTAATCAACTGATTATAATACAAAGTATACCTTGTGAACCTTAGCTGTTATCACACTAACTGTGGAGGACACTAGCTCCAACAATCTCCCACTTGTCCTTACAAGTGTATGTGCGATAACCGATTCTCATATCCTTTAATTTCTCCCACTCAATGTAAAACAATTTGCAAAGTCCGCATTCACAAAGGTCGTATTTTACAAGTGATCAGTATCAAGAGTGGTTTTCCCGACTAGAGAGTAACTCAACTGATAAACGAATCATTATTCGAGCATGGCCATGCATTTCAGTTACTACTCCTCGAGTGGCCCTGAGAAATAACAAAACCTGATGAAGGGTTGGATATTTTCCTCAACTCGAATCCTGCAGATGTAAGCACAGTATGAAATGACCCAGTAAAAATCTGCTTGGCCTCCTGTTACGGTCGACCGTGAGAAAGAAACCAAAGTCACCCAAAAACTGCCTTAATCTCAAGAGACAGTCGATAGTCAAAAGAATCGACTCTAGGAACACTATGGACGTCCAATCCACGACCTGGCACCGAATGTTGTTAAACATTTAGGACTCCATAACGTCGTCACGAATTACAATGTCCTACGAGGTATCCTTATAACTCGTATTTGTGATCGATCAGTCAACAGTTTGACTTATGGCTCGTTGAACCCACCATCAATCGACTTAACATTATAATAGCCAGAGTTATCAGCTCATGTAGGCGATTACGGACCAAAACACATATAATGTTATTCAGTTCACTTTGTGGTGTTCAATGTTGTCCATACAATCCACATGAAAAACAAAATATGAAAACAATACGATGAAGTTATTATTAGTATATGAAAAAGATGTATCTAATTCATACAAACAACTAATACAACTCAGGAACACGTTTAATTCCCATGGAAGTAACGTGCCCTTCATGCTTATCATGTCTTAACGGTTTAGTGAGAGGATCTGCTATGTTATCATCCTTAGCAATCTTGTCTATCACTATCTCCTTTTGCTCCACGTAATCTCTGATCATGTGAGCCTTCCGAAGTACATGTCTAGATTTGTTTCTAGACTTAGGCTCCTTAGCCTGGAAGATGGCACCTCTATTATCACAATAGATGGTGATCGGGTCATTCGAACTAGGAACTATGGCAAGTCCTTGTAAGAAGTGACGCATCCATATAGCTTCCTTTGCAGCCTCTGAAGCGGCATAGTACTCGGACTCAGTCGTAGAATCTGCTATAACACTCTGCTTGGAGCTTTTCCAGCTGACCGCAGCGCCATTAAGAGTAAATACGAATCCAGACTGAGATTTCGAGTCATCCCGATCCGTTTGGATGCTAGTATCTGCCTAACCGGCTGCGCAAAGCTCAGTCTCTCCTCCATAAGTCAATACCCAATCCTTAGTCCTCCGAAAGTACTTAAGGATATTTTTAACAGCCATCCAGTGTGTTTCACCTGGATTGCCTTGGTACCGACTGGTCATACTCAAAGCATATGCCACGTCTGGACGTGTGCATATCATGGCATACATGATCGATCCTATAGCTGATGCATAAGGAATTCGACTCATGCGCTCGACTCTTCAGATGTCTTGGGTGCCTGAGCTTTACTCAAATGCATCCCAGACGTCATTGGAAGATACCCCTTCTTGGAGTTGGTCATGCTGAACCTTTCAAGAATCTTATCTATATAAGACTCCTGACTGAGTGATAACATCCGTCGTGATCTATCTCTGTAGATACGGATTCCCAATATGCGCTGTACCTCGCCCAGATCTTTCATCTGGAAATGGTTCTTTAACCATACCTTAACCGAAGATAAGAGAGGAATATCATTCCCTATCAAGAGTATGTCATCGACATACAATATCAAGAAAACGATTTTACTCCCACTCGACTTGACATATAAGCATAGTTCCTCAACCGATCGAGTGAAACCATTCTCTTTTATGACTTGGTCGAAACGATGATTCCAACTCCGAGAAGCTTGCTTAAGTCCATAAATGAAACGCTTAAGCTTTCACAATTTCTTAGGATTTTTAGGGTCAATGAAACCTTTGGGTTGTACCATGTACAACTCCTCCTCCAAATAACCATTTAAGAAGGCGGTTTTCACGTCCATTTGCCAAATTTCATAGTCATGAAAAGCGGCAATCGCTAATATTATCCGAATGGAATGCAACATGACTACGGGTGCAAAATTTTCATCATAATGCAATCCTTGCACTTGAGTAAAACCTTTTGCCACTAGTCGTGCCTTATAGGTGTCTGGTTGTCCCCCTACGGAATGCTTTATCTTGTAAAGCCATTTGCACTGAAGAGGCCGAACCTTATCAGGCAAATCAACCAGATCCCATACGCCATTCTCATACATAGAGTCCATCTCGGATTGCATGGCCTCAAGCCATAGCTTTGAGTCGGAACAGGTCATGGCTCCTGTATAGGTAGCGGGTTCGTTACTCTCTAGGAGCAAAACATCGTATCTATCGTTCTCCTCGACCATACCATTGTATCTGTCTGGAGGTATGGAGACTCTACCCGACCTTCTAGGTTCCTTAGGAATATTAACCGCAGCAGAAGATGAAGGAACATCTTCCTCCATCGGTTGCTCGGTTGTTGGTTCTTGAATCTCCGACAGATCGAAGGTTCTATCACTCGTCTTGTTCTCGAGAAATTCTTTTTCTAGAAACTTCGCACTAGCCGCAACAAAAACACGTTGTTCGGTAGGCGAATAAAAGTAATGACCAAACATTCCTTTTGGATAACCAATAAAGTATGTCTTGACCGATCGCGGGCCGAGCTTATCCTCGTGTCTCCACTTGACATAAGCCTCGCAGCCCCAAACCCGAATAAAGGACAAGTTAGGGACTGTTCCCTTCCACATTTCAAATGGAGTCTTGTCAACAGCTTTGGACGGACTTCTGTTAAGTATAAAAGCAGCTGACAAAAGAGCATAGCCCCACAATGAATCAGGCACTACCGTGTGACTCATCATGGATCGAACCATATCAAGTAATGTTCGATTTCTCCGTTAGGACACACCATTTAATTGAGGTGTTCCAGGTGGAGTTAACTGTAGTACTACACCACAGTTTTTAAGGTGTTGATCAAACTCATTCGAAAGATATTCGCCACCACGATCTGAACGTAGTGCTTTAATCTTTCTACCCAGCTGGTTTTCAACCTTATTATGGTATTCCTTGAACTTATCAAAGGACTCACTTTTGTGCTTCATTAAGTAGACATATCCATATCTACTCAAATCGTCCGTGAAAGTGATAAAATATTTATAGCCATCTCTAGCGTTGATTGACATAGGTCCACACACATCAGTATGTATGAGTCCTAATAGGTCAGCAGCGCGCATTCCAACACCTTTGAAGGAAATTCGAGTCATTTGGCCTATGAGACATGATTCACACGTGCCAAAAGATGATCGTTGTAGAGCTATTGATCGAATAGAAAAGAGGGGGGGGGGGGGGGGGGGGTGAAGGGGTGAATTGAGTATTAAAAACTAGCCCCACTTTTTCGATTTATATGATATGTAATTAATTATTTGATCTTATGAATTAAAATCAACTAATTAATTAATCAAAGTAAGCGCGAATAAGAAATAACGAAAAGTAAAGAGAGATAAGAGAGAGGCACACGATTTTTGAAGTGGTTCAGTTTCACACGTTGAAACCTACGTCCACTATTCTCGATTAATAATTTTTAGTACCTTTCTACGGATTACAAAAATTACCAACCCACTCGTATAATCAACACTATGATTATAACTCAAGGTGAGTATCGCTAAATACTCTATACTATCTTACGCTAATAAGAAAGTACAATATAACTCACACAAATTCCCGTTAAAGAATTGTAAGCTTATAATGATGTACTATTATCCAATAACGTATTTCACTCAAGCGATTGATAATAATTGATGCACAACTCTTTTAAAAACAAACTCTAAAAATAATAAATATTTGCTCAAAGGTTTGCTTTAAAACGATTTTGGAAAATCAACACAAGTAAAATAATAGCCGTGTAAAATATGTGTATTTCGTGTATAGTCGTGCAAATTGCAATTTGTATGTGAATGAGTATTTATAGTAGAAGAATCATATAGATCTAAAACCCTAGTATAATATTTAATAAAGATACTTATCTTATCATAAAATAATATTTGCTTATCTTTTAGAAATATCTTTATCTCAAAATATTATTTGGTTTATCTTATAGAAATATATTTATCTTATATCTCAAAATATTGTTGTAAAGATATAGTAGAATCCTAGATTAGGTAAACTAAGGAAACAACCTAGATTGGCCGAAATCCTCTAGCTCACGAAACCCTAGGAGGCACGCATCCCTAGGTGGCACAAACTAGGTTTCACGAAACCCTAGATGGCTCAAACACTAGGTGGGCTAATTAGGTTAACAACAAATTGAGATAGAATATATTAGAAACCCTAGGTAGCATGACAACCCATAAGTTGTATTACTAACCAATAGAATCTCATAAATATATTCTCTAATAAAACTTTTGATAAATATAAAAATACTCTTTCACTTTTGAAAACATTTCAAAACATTTTATTTCCAAAATCATGCATCAATATTTTATCATCCAAAGTCATAGGCTAAAGCTATAACTTTGAACATAAAATCTCTCGAATGGAATAGTTACCGAATGACGACCTATACTATCTAATCTTCACAAAGATCTTCAGTATACGGATCATCTCTTCATCTTGATCACAAAGACCCTCCATCTCGAGTCTTGTGTAGTTTTATGTAGATCTTGTTTGAAGCGATTTTCTTTAAAGTTATGCCTGGTTAGCTATAACTTCCATGTTCACTTCCAAAGTTATTCCTGAAGTTGTTATAACTTTGTCTCACAAACTTTATCAAAGTTATGCCTAACTTTGATCTTTCTTCTCATAATTGTTGCTAGCTATAATAAGACTAAAGCACACAATTACACGCATATGATATATCGAGTAAAACATATTATTACGTAAACACATGTCATTATCAAAACTATGAAATTGGTCCAACAAATTCCCCCTTTTTGATGATGACAAGTCTCATATGATTTCCTCAAGAGTTCTTCTTAACAAAGTGACTAAGTATGGTTCCCCCTCAACAAAGCACTCCAAAGTTATAGCAACTTTGATCGCAAAAACAAAACAACTTAGCCAAAGTTATAGCTTGAGAGAATTTAAGAGATAACGAGTCTTGACAAGGAGCAAGCTTAAGCAAAGACTCAAATCATATCATTTCTTCCCCCTCTTGGCATCATTGAAAAGACAAGAACAAAGACATGAAACGACTAGAATAACACATGTCAAGGCAAGAAATAGATATGCAAAATACGCAATATAAAACGATTTATACCAAGCAAAATCAAGAGTAAATGTTAATTAAAACTACAAACCACAAAATAGAGTATTAGTTGCCATTGGGCCGAATAGAACAATTGTTTAAACATGCCAAAATGGGCCGAATATGGTTAAGTAGTTTAAGAGATAAGCAAACAAGGATAGAAAAGCAAGGCATTGTGGGTAGGTGGATGAGGCTAGGGTGCTTTATAACCGGGCCTAGTGCGGTACTCAAGAGTAGAGAGACTGACGAGCTATTTTACGGGGTCGTTAATTCCACAAATTAGCTATGCCAAATAACAATTTATAAAACCAAATCTAGACTCAAACCAACCTAAGTAAAGGGTAGTAAGGGTAAGACAAGGATCGAACCCAAGGGAAGGCGATGAATGCTAAAAAATCTAATCTAGACTCTTGCTAAAAACCGATTAAACAAATTAATTAATCTAACCACAAATTAAAACACTAATTGAAACAAAGACTTGAATTACTTACAAACTATGATATTCACAATGGTAAACATGTAGATAACAAATAGGAAGAGAATTTTTCATGAGAAAAGATTATCAAGCCTAAAAATCACCAACACCAACTAAATACTCAAAGATTCAAATAAGGAGAAACAACTTAGTGCAATTATCCCAAGTTCCCCCACAATTAACAAAGTAAAGATCCCTCCTTTCTCCCTTCTCTAATTATCTATTGCACACTTCTAAGAATTAGCCACCATGAATTAAACCATCCATAAATGACCCAATACAACTAAACCCATACTTATTAAAACATAAGCATAAATAAAGATGCAAGCTTTAAGCACAAAACCAAAGAAGCATGCTAGAATCATGTAATAAAACATTAAACCATGTCCTAAATACACAATAATCCAAATTCCACTCAAAAGATTCCAACTTTTAAACCAAAGTTACAATCTTTCAAGTTGCTTCAACAAATACCAAGACAAATAAACCAAATTCATCAAGACAAAGCAATTTAATCAAACAAACAATTACTAAGATGGTTAGCCTTAACAACAATTCATTCAACAATGAAGTTCAAACATAGGAAAATGGAATTAAATAGAGAAGGAAGGATTAAAAAGGTCTTACAATGCTAAAAAGGGAAGAACTTGTTCAAATTACACTAAGCAAAGAAAGATTAGCTACCCATAGTCTTCATAATACAACCAATTTCTAAATAATAACCAATTACAAGAGCCAAACTTGAAGAACAAAGTAGAGAAATGCTAAGGAAAATATGATGTTGTATGTTGAATGCTTGATGCCCTTCTCTCTCTTCAGAATTCTTCTTTTATACCCTTGGTCCGCAAACCTAGGGGCCTTGAAAGGTGGGCTTCCAAAAGACAAGACGAGAAAATGAGAAAAACCCGTGCTGAGAAATGACGCAGGCTGCGTCCTACGACGCAGGCTGCGTCGTGCTGACGCAGGCTGCGTCCTACGACGCAGGCTGCGTCGAGCACTGCCGGATTTTTGCCTTGCTTTCCTTCTTGACTTTCGTTGACCCAAGGATATTAGACCCCGCCTTGACTTCCATTGACCCATGGGGCTTGGTCTTCATACCTTGATGATTCATTGCTAGCCCACTCCAATTTCCGGGTTTTTGGGTCTCGGGTTTTCGGGTTTGACTTTCATTGACTTTCGGGATTTGACTCTCAAAATTGACTTAAAATACTAAATATTAACATTATTACAAAAACTAAAATTAACATAAAACATAGCTAATGACCCGTAAAAAGTAAAACGAAAGACTCTAAAAATTGCTACTAGACACGACAATATTTGACGTTGTCAAACACCCCCACACTTGGACTTTTACTCGTCCCGAGTAAAACTCGAGATTAGCACAAATGACACGAGCCCAACAAAGTGTGTGTGGAGGTATTGACCTCTCTTCCCTCACTACACCCTTCTTATACTCCCTCTTAAACAATCCACCAATGACAAAAACAAAACAAAAAGACTCAATTCTTGTGACACTCTTCTCTCACTCCCCCTCCTTATATCATCCCTCAAGACTAAAGACACGACATGCCACCTACTCCGACTCAAATCAACTCCTCCCTACTTATAGCTCCCAATAAAGTAGTATGACCATCTTTGCCTTATCCCAAGGCATAGCGAGATGGTCTTTCTCAACAACCTTCACACAAATCCACTCCTTATATCACCCCCTTATTACTCCACTAATGCAAATCATGGTTACTTGGTTGGCCCCAAACTTCACAATTTGCACAACCAAGCGACCACCAAAACAATCCACCAATTTGAAACAAAGTTTTGTGACTCAAAAATAAAAATAAATGGGATCCTAAGCTAGCCTCCTTCCAAATTTCCTCCTTATCACTCCCTTCTTATTCCTCCAAAAATTCTCATCATAGGAAGAATTATGCTCAATTTTTTTTCATTTTTTCATTTTTTCATTTTTTTCTTGAAAATCCCTCATTTTGCCTAAGGTGCCCTTTCGGGTTTTCACCTTAGCTTTTCCTTTCCTCTCATTGGTGGCTCGCAACTCGATTCTTCATTTTGCCCGGAATGCCCTTTCGGGTTTTCATTCCGTCCTCGGCCACCTTCCCAATCTTGCCTAGGTGCCCACCCTTGTGGGTTTTCACCTAGCCGGGATTTTCAATTTTTTTTTCTTTTCTTCTTTTTTTTTTTCTTTTTTTCTTTTTCTTCAAAATAAAGACATAAAAAAAATTACAATGCATCAAAAACAAACTAACTATGTACAATCTTCTCCCCCACACTTGGAATACACAATGTCCTCATTGTAGGAGAGAAGAAAAAAATGTTACCTCATCAATTATCGAAATGAGAAGAACCCGAGGCACCTCCTCGGTTTCTCCTCCTTTCCCTTGCTTCTCTAATCCGCCTTCTTCGCTCCATGCCTTCATCAAGGGTTGCTTGGGTGTATGGAGTTGGGTAATCCGGGTTTTGTTGCATGGACATCCCAAAGAGAGAGCTAGCTAAGCCATAGACGTCCTCTTGTGCCACCGCATCCTCATAGGAGTCTTGAAGATAGGTGTGGTGGCGCTCATTTTGAACGTTAAAGTGGCTCGTAGCTTGCTCCCTCCAAGCATTTTGGGTGGCCCACATTTCATTTTGTTCCCGCCATCTTTTATCTTGTTGCTCTCTCCATAGGCGGGCTTCCTCTTGCCCGTCTAGCATCCTCCTCCATTCCTCACTTTGAGCCCTCTCGGCCTCCGCTCTCAATCTCTCCCTCTCCTCCACAACATTGTGCCAATCATCCAAAGTCTCAAGCCTACCTCCTTGAAGTTGTTGCCAAGTGTTTGAGGCATCCACCCTCCCACTAATGTGCGCCAAGACGTCATTGGTGCTAGCAAAATAGTTAGCCATTTGTTGTTGCCATGGCTCCACGGGTGTGCTAGAACGACCCTCCGCATCAAACATAGGGGTGTCGGTATCATGGTGGCTTGGGAATGGTGATTGGAAATGGAATGGTGGTGGTTGTTGTTGTTGTTGTTGTTGTTGTTGTTGTTGTTGTTGTTGAAAATTGGTGGTTTGGGAAGGTCCTTGCTCAATTGCAAGGATCTCAATCTCCTCTCTCAAATGCTCACTTCCCTCACCACCCTCTCTTCTTACCCTCCTTTACCTCAAAGGCACTTCTTCTACCTCCTCCTCTTCCGCACTACTTACCCCCAAACTTTCCTCCCTAGGACAAATGAAATCCCATGCCGCGGGTCCTCTAGGTAAGGGATTGTTTTGAGGTCTAGGCAACTTCATGTAGCTTAGCCCGTCACTTCCCAACCAAAACCCTTTTAAGGGTTGCTCCTTGCTAGTCTTAAACATATGCACTTCCTCTAGCCCAAGACGGTTGTACCTCGTCAACCCCCTACATATGTTCACCGCTTGATCATTACCAATGCCCCCCTCATAATGCCTTACCAAGAAAGAAATCACCCCCCCACAATGGATGCTTGCCCTTGCCGATTTTTGCCTATGCTTGATGCAAGCTCTCAAAAACAAATCGGCCCAATCCGGGATCCCTACCCCCTCCGGAAGCATAGTCCACAAACAAAGCCGGATATTCTCCGGCACTTTGGTGGGTTCTCCCGCGGAGTTGAAAATGGTGGTGAGGAACCTAGTAACTAGGCGGAGTACGGGGTGGGTGATGGCTGACAGTTTGGCATCCTTAGACGGGCCGTGGTCATCGGCAATGTTACCCCACATCATATGCATTTTGCCCCTTGGGCACCTTATGTCTTCGGGTTGCTTGGTGATTTTTAGGATTTGACGGATTTCGGAAGTTGGGGCATTATGCCAAGTTTGGTTCAATCGGAATCGGTAGGCTTTCTCCTCACCTTCGGGCACATCCAACTCCGACAAGGTTGCTAAAAACTCGTATGCGAAACTCCTATAGGTGTAATCCCAGGAGTTTGGCTCGAGATAAGCCTCTAGCCCTACTTTAGCTAGCATGTCCCTTGTCAAGTTGAACATGCCTAAGGCATGGAGGGTGTTTGGGCAAAAGAATTTGGTTGCTACAAGAGGGTGAGTGGATATTTGATCCCAAATTTTCTTATATTGAGCTTGCATCCTCTCATAGCCCATAAACACCGCTTCTACCTCGGTGTCGGGCTCACTCACCGCGGCCCTCTTACTTTTCCCTTTGCCAAACAACTTAGAGATCTTTGGTGCCATTTCTGCAAAATGTAACAAACAACACACTACAACAATAACAAGCAATCACTCGAAAGGTTTTTCACTCAAGCAATTCAACAAACACTTGGTGTGCAACAATTTCTACACCTCAAAAAGCTAGTGTTTGTTGAATTTCTTTACCTTACTCAGAAAACTTTATCCAATCCTAACTACGCAATCAAGCAAGGGGAAAGGGGAACTCAACCTAAGACTAAAGCTAGCCTAATTCGAGCAAAAACTTGAAGATTGATGAAAAAGTCGAGTATGAAGTTATACCTTTGCTTTTCCACAAGATTCAAGTTCCTTGATGATTAGAAATAGGTAGGAATTCGACAATTAGCCTTAAAAACCCAGCAAAAGATCCGAAAAAACGAATTTTAGGAAAAAATCTAGGTTTTTTTAAGACGGATTTTCTGAGATTTAGGGTGAGTGAGATTGATTTTGGGGTTATTGAGTGTAGAATAATGATTAGGGAGAAGAATGGGATTGATTTTGATGAAAGTTGTGGAAGATTTGAGTGAGAAAGATGGATTTTTGAGGGATTGGGGTGGTATTTGGGTGTGTTTGTCGTGAAAAGCAAAGAAGAAGATGGGGTTGTTGTGTTATGAAGAACTAGGGCAAGAGTTAGAAAATAAACTGAACACTGCATTGGACGCAGGCTGCGTCCTACGACGCAGGCTGCGTCCTACGACGCAGGCTGCGTCCTTCACTGCCGGATGGTTCTTGCTTTTGCACTTAGCAAAATTTTTGCTAAGTGCTCCAAACACCTCCATACTTGCAATTTCACTTCAATGGTCCATAATAACCTCCAATATCTAAATTCCATCGATTCCCGAACTTTTTATCCGTGGCACGCATCCCGAGGCAGCCAAAAACTCGCAAAACTTCACAAAACCGTTAGTAACTTCAAAAAAAATTTTGTTTGATGCAATGTCTAACTAACTTAAAACAACTTAAATGCTAAGATTTAACAAAGAAACTTCAAAGAAATATTCACAAGGATAGAGTATGTACATGTTTTGCCGTTTATTTAGAGTCGATGGCTCGACTTAGCTATTTCAAGCTTTTCAACTTTGATAAATGGGGTCTTCAAGCAAGACCTCTTCTTCCCCCTCCCGGGTACATCCTTGGAAGTAGTGCTTGAGACGGTGGCCATTCACTTTGAGGAGCTTTCCATCCCCGGGCCCCTCCACTTCAATAGCCCCATGAGTAAACACTTTCTTGACGGTGTAAGGTCCAAACCATCTTGACCTCAACTTGCCCGGAAAGAGCTTAAACCGGTTTTGGAACACAAGAACTTTATCACCTTCCTTGAAAACTCTACGGTTTATCATCCCATCATGCCATCTTCTTGTTTTCTCTTTGTAGATGGAAGAGTTCTCATAAGCATCTTGGCGAATTTCTTCAAGTTCTTGTAATTGAAGCTTTCGGTGCATACCGCTCTCATCTTGGTTTTGGTTGAAAGATTTGATAGCCCAATAGGCTTTGTGCTCAACCTCCACGGGGAGGTGGCAAGCCTTGCCATAGATGAGACGGAATGGGGACATGCCAATGGGGGTTTTGAAAGCGGTCCTATATGCCCACAATGCATCAACTAGCCTCTTACTCCAATCCTTTCTATCCGGATTCACCGTCTTTTCAAGTATTCCTTTAATTTCACGGTTTGAGAGTTCGGCTTGCCCGTTTGTTTGTGGGTGATAGGCCGTGGAAATTTTATGATTCACCCCATACCTCTTGAGAAGGCCTCCAATCACCTTGTTGCAAAAATGGGTCCCCCTATCACTAATGATAGCCCTTGGAAAACCAAACCGAGAGAATATGTTCTCTTGAATGAAAATGGCTACTACCTTGGCATCATCGGTGCGGGTAGGAATTGCTTCAACCCATTTTGATACATAGTCCACCGCTAAGAGGATGTACAAATAACCACCGGAATTTGGAAAAGGGCCCATAAAATCAATTCCCCACACATCAAAGATCTCACAATATAGAAGAGGTTGTTGTGGCATCTCATTTCTCTTTGTCAAATTCCCCACCCTTTGACATCGGTCACAAGTCTTTACAAATTTGTGGGCATCTTTAAAAAGGCTTGGCCAAAAGAAACCGCATTCAAGCACTTTTCTAGCGGTTCTTTGTGGCCCAAAATGTCCTCCACAAGCATAGTCATGACAATGATGTAAGATGGAAGGGATCTCACTCTCGGGCACACATCTTCTCACAAGTTGATCTTGGCAAAACTTCCACAAGTAAGGATCATCCCATGTATAGTACTTGGCATCGGATTTGACTTTGCTCTTTTGATGAGAAGAGAAATGGCTTGGGAGCCGCTTTGTCACCAAATAGTTGACCATGGTAGCATACCATGGCTCCTCCACTTGTATAGCATAAAGTGACTCATGAGGGAGACCTCCTTCAACCTCCTCAAGAGGGCATGATGGTCTTCCTTCATGGTTTAGCCGGCTCAAATGATCCGCCACCACATTCTTCACCCCTTTCTTGTCTTTTATTTCCACATCAAACTCACTTAGAAGAAGAATCCATCTCAACAACCTTGGCTTTGCATCCTTCTTTGCCACAAGGTATCTAATGGCGGCATGATCGGTGTAGATGATCACCTTTGTGCCCAAGAGATAAGATCGGAATTTTTCTAGAGCATAAATCACACCAAGGAATTCCTTCTCCGTCGTGGAATAGTTCTTTTGAGCATCATTCAAGAGGGTAGAAGCATATTGGATCACATGGGGTCCCTTGTCACTCTTTTGACCCAAAACCACTCCCAATGCATAGTCACTTGCATCGGTCATGATTTCAAATGGAAGATCCCATCGTGGTGCTTGAATAATTGGTGCGGTGACCAATCTCTCCTTCAAGTCATTGAATGCTTTCCTACATTTGTCATCAAAAACAAATTCCGCTTCTTTGTGCAAAAGCTTGCATAAAGGGTTAGCAATCTTGGAAAAATCCTTAATAAATCTCCGGTAGAAACCGGCATGTCCTAGAAAAGACCTAATGTCTCGGGTGTTAGAGGGATAAGGTAAGGTTTTGATAATGTCAACCTTAGCCTTATCCACCTCAACCCCCCTTTCCGACACTACATGTCCTAAAACGATGCCACTAGTCACCATGAAATGACATTTTTCGGAGTTTAAAATGAGATGGGACTCTTGGCATCGCTCTAAGACAAGAGCAAGGTGTTTTAGACATGCATCATAGGAGTCCCCATGGACGGTGAAATCGTCCATGAATACTTCTATGATCCTTTCTACATAGTCGGAGAAAATACTCAACATGCACCGTTGAAAAGTTCCCGGTGCATTACACAAACCAAAGGGCATACGACGATAAGCAAATGTACCAAATGGGCATGTGAATGTGGTCTTGACTTGGTCCTCGGGTGCGATTGGGATTTGAAAATACCCCGAGTACCCGTCAAGGAAACAATAGAAAGCTTTTCCCGCTAGTCTTTCTAACATTTGATCAATAAATGGTAGCGGGAAATGGTCTTTCAATGTAACCGCATTCAAGCGGCGGTAGTCAATACACACTCTCCAACCGGTTTGTGGTCGGGTGGAGACCAAGTCTCCTTGTGCATTCTTGACTACCGTCACTCCTCCCTTTTTGGGTACGACTTGCGTTGGGCTAACCCAACGAGAGTCGGAAATAGGGAAAATGATACCCATTTGCAATAGCTTAATTACCTCTTCTTGCACTACCTCCGCCATGGGTGGATTGAGCCTCCTTTGGGGTTGTCGGACCGGTTTGGCATCCACTTCAAGCCGTATATTGTGCATGCAAGTTAGCGGGCTTATCCCTTTTAGGTCCGCTATGCTCCACCCAAATGTTTCCTTATGCTTTTCAAGTAGTGATACCAATTTGTCTTCTTGGTCCTCGGTGAGTGTGCTTGAAATGATAAGTGGTAGGGTGTTCTTGTCCCCTAGAAAGATGTACTTCAAATGGCTTGGGAGGGTCTTCAACTCGACCTTAGGAGGTTGGATAATGGAAGGGAGGGGCTTGTGGAGTGGAATACTCAAAGCAAACAACTCGGATAGGTTCGCCAGTGCAGGACGCAGGCTGCGTCGTACGACGCAGGCTGCGTCGTGTGACGCAGGCTGCGTCGAGCACGGGTTTGCCCAGTTTTCAGCATCTCTATTACGTTGAGCTCCTCATATGTTTCTATGGGCTCTTCCCTCTCCAAGTCTTCAAGACATTCCTGCACATCAAAAGCCAACAACAAGCGCAAACCTTCCTCTTCCATGGGGTTAGTTAAAGCTACCTCGAGTGGGTCTCTATCACAAAGTTTATACATTTGATTCACTAATGGCTCAAAAATATCCAAGAAGAAGCAAGATTGATGGTCACTCGGGTGCCTCATGGAGTCATATATATTGTAAGTTAATCTTTTTCCTTCAAACTCCATAGTCAAGCACCCATTTGAAACATCGATCTTGGTATTTGAAGTTTTCATAAACGGCCTACCAAGAAGGAGAGGGGTGGCACTAGAGCTAGATTCCATATCTAAGACGTAGAAATCCGCCGGAAAGACAAGATTATCGACTTCCACTAGTACATCCTCTACCATGCCCTTGGGGTAAACACTAGACCTATCGGCAAGTTGAATGACTACCCGGTCTTAGACAAAGGTCCTAAACCTAGGGTCTCATAAATAGATAAAGGCATGACGTTTATAGAAGCCCCGAGGTCTAGCATGGCACGTTTAAAACTTTTCCCCCCAATAGTGCAAGGAATAGTGAACATGCCCGGGTCTCCACATTTCTTGGGTAAATTTTGTTTGAAAATGGCCGACACATGTTCACTCACCCTAACCTTATGGGTTCCCTTCTTTGGATTTCTCCTAGGTGTGCAAAGTTCTTTCAAAAACTTTGCATACCTAGGGACACTATTCAACAAGTTAAGAAGAGGAATGTTTACCTCACATTTCCGGAAAGTCTCATATAAGTCATTCTCCTTGGCATATTTCCTTGTGCTTTTCAAAGCACTAGGAAATGGGACTTCCAGTGTGTACTCCTCCACTTCATCATCTTCAATAGTGTCTTTGCCCTTCCTTGAAATGTCTCCCTTGGGGTCCTTGCTTGTGGATCCCCCTTTCTCATTCTTCGATATCTCTTCTTGACCAACCACCAATTCTCCTTGGTCTTCAATCTCAATGGTTTCCATCTCAATATTCTTCATCTTTTCCTTTCCTTTGCCAAGGGGGTTTACTTCCAACTCTTTGCCTCCCCTCAATGTCATGGCACTAGCATTTTCCCTTGGTGGGGGAATGGTTTGAGATGGGAATCTTGTGGAGCTTGAGGCTTGGGATTTTGACAAATTTGAGGCCATTTGGGATAGTTGGGTTTCCAAGTTGTTCACCCTAAGGTTGTTAGCCTCCCTATCCTTCCTTGCTTCCTCTCTATCCCTCCTTGCCTCCTCCCTATCCTTCTCTTGATTGGCAAGAAGTGTTTGCAAGATGTCACTCAAGTTCCCTTGAGAAGAAGAATTCCCTTGATTTGGATTTTGGTTTGGTTGTCTTTGGGATTGAGAATTACTTGGAAAATTTGAGTTGTTGGGTCTTGGGTTGTTGTTGAAATTTCTTTGGGGATTTTGGTTGAAATTGGTGTTTCGGTTTTGGGTTGGATTTTGGGCTCTCAAGTGATTGAATTGACCATTTTCAAAACTCTTTGACTTGTCTCCTCCCCACCCCAAAAGATCACGATTTCCCACTTGGTTATACATTCCTCCACCACTTGGGTTTCTAGCATTGTAATTCCCATACCCCATGGCATTGACACTCTCCATGGTGGCTCCTTGCTCAATCATGATGTAACATGTATTTGTAGCATGTTCACCTCCACAATAAGAACATTCAAGTGATTCGGGGTGTTGAGAAAATGAATTACCTTTGTTAACAACCAAGTTGGATACCAAGCTTTTAAGTTCACCCATCTCTTGCATGAGTTTGTGATTTTGAGAGGCATGAGAATCTTCCATGGAAGATACATTTCTAGAGCTTCCTCCCCTTTCATTCTTCCTCCCGTAGCTTCTTGTGTTCATAGCCAACTTCTCAATAATGTTGTTGGCCTCGGCCACATTAAGTGTATCAATACCACCTCCGGTGGCGGCTATAATCATCCGTTGGTCGTTTTGGCATAATCCTTCATTGAAGGCCGTCAATAGATCATCCCCCGACATTCCATGATAAGGGCACCTTGCCACGAGGCTTTTGAATCGCTCCCAATAGTCATAGAGAGTTTCCCCCATGTCTTGCTCAATGGTAGTGATGAGCTTCTTTGAGTGGTTATGCCTTGAATCCGGGTAGTATTTCTCAAGAAATTTCTTCTTCAAACCCACCCAAGTATTGACGGAATGGGCCGGAAGACAAAATAACCATTCCTTAGCGGCATCTTGTAGAGAGAATGGAAATGCCCTAAGTTTAAATTGGTCTTCGGTCACTCCTTGAGGGATGGCCCCTTGGCATATCATGTGAAATTCGGCCAAGTGCCTATTGGGATCATTCCCCACCATTCCATGAAATCTTGGCAAATTATGAACAAAGAACCCCTTTAGCTCGAAATTTACATCCCCCATGGGAGGGTATGCGATACACAACGGTTGCTCTTCATAGTTTCTTGCCCGGATTTCACCAATAGTTCTATTATCTTCCATTTCGGGTGGGTAGATGATGTTCAAGGGTGGTGGTCTCCTAGGTGGTGATCTAGGTGGTGACACAAACACTTGTTCTTGTGGTTCTTGAAAAATATTGTTCTCAAACTCCTCTTCACTAGGCTCCCTCCAAAAGGGTCTCCTATAGAGGGGATTCGAAAACAACCAATTGGAAATGCTACTAGAAGCCGGGTCAATGTCTTGGTCACCAAGTCCCTCTTGTGACCTAGGCATAAACTCTAAAACACTTCAACAACACAATTAGTAACTTCAACACCAAGTAACCTACAAACAATACAAAAAGAAATATTTGAAAAACAATCTAAACAAATTATGACACTAACAAGAGTTCAATTTGATATTTAGCTATATTGCCTTCCCCGGCAACGGCGCCAAATTTGACGAGCTATTTTACGGGGTCGTTAATTCCACAAATTAGCTATGCCAAATAACAATTTATAAAACCAAATCTAGACTCAAACCAACCTAAGTAAAGGGTAGTAAGGGTAAGACAAGGATCGAACCCAAGGGAAGGCGATGAATGCTAAAAATCTAATCTAGACTCTTGCTAAAAACCGATTAAACAAATTAATTAATCTAACCACAAATTAAAACACTAATTGAAACAAAGACTTGAATTACTTACAAACTATGATATTCACAATGGTAAACATGTAGATAACAAATAGGAAGAGAGTTTTTCATGAGAAAAGATTATCAAGCCTAAAAATCACCAACACCAACTAAATACTCAAAGATTCAAATAAGGAGAAACAACTTAGTGCAATTATCCCAAGTTCCCCCACAATTAACAAAGTAAAGACCCCTCCTTTCTCCCTTCTCTAATTATCTATTGCAAACTTCTAAGAATTAGCCACCATGAATTAAACCATCCATAAATGACCCAATACAACTAAACCCATACTTATTAAAACATAAGCATAAATAAAGATGCAAGCTTTAAGCACAAAACCAAAGAAGCATGCTAGAATCATGTAATAAAACATTAAACCATGTCCTAAATACACAATAATCCAAATTCCACTCAAAAGATTCCAACTTTTAAACCAAAGTTACAATCTTTCAAGTTGCTTCAACAAATACCAAGACAAATCAACCAAATTCATCAAGACAAAGCAATTTAATCAAACAAACAATTACTAAGATGGTTAGCCTTAACAACAATTCATTCAACAATGAAATTCAAACATAGGAAAATGGAATTAAATAGAGAAGGAAGGATTAAAAGGCCTTACAATGCTAAAAGGGAAGAACTTGTTCAAATTACACTAAGCAAAGAAAGATTAGCTACCCATAGTCTTCATAATACAACCAATTTCTAAATAATAACCAATTACAAGAGCCAAACTTGAAGAACAAAGTAGAGAAATGCTAAGGAAAAGTATGATGTTGTATGTTGAATGCTTGATGCCCTTCTCTCTCTTCAGAATTCTTCTTTTATACCCTTGGTCCGCAAACCTAGGGGCCTTGAAAGGTGGGCTTCCAAAAGACAAGACGAGAAAAATGAGAAAAACCCGTGCTGAAAAATGACGCAGGCTGCGTCCTACGACGCAGGCTGCGCCGTGTTGACGCAGGCTGCGTCCTACGACGCAGGCTGCGTCGAGCACTGCCGGATTTTTGCCTTGCTTTCCTTCTTGACTTTCGTTGACCCAAGGATATTAGACCCCGCCTTGACTTCCATTGACCCATGGGGCTTGGTCTTCATACCTTGATGATTCATTGCTAGCCCACTCCAATTTCCGGGTTTTTGGGTCTCGGGTTTTCGGGTTTGACTTTCATTGACTTTCGGAATTTGACTCTCAAAATTGACTTAAAATACTAAATATTAACATTATTACAAAAACTAAAATTAACATAAAACATAGCTAATGACCCGTAAAAAGTAAAACGAAAGACTCTAAAAATTGCTACTAGACACGACAATATTTGACGTTGTCAGAGACGGTCAAGGCAAGAAGACACATGTGTAGCTTGAGCGGTGAGGCAAACGTCAAAGTTCCGAACTTTCAACGAAAGAGCCTCCGTCGCATCATATATAGTCCGCATCCCCTCACGAATCTCCGTTCCGCTCTTAACCAAAGAACCGCCTTGGCTCACCAAGAATGTCATCCGATCCCTTTGCCTGTATACTTCTTGCTTACAATCGACAATGTTTCGTTCCAACTTAGCAAGGCGATCATCCATACCCGTCATCCACGTCCTCAACTCATGACTCACACCCGACCCACCTAGGTCATGGGTAGAGTTCGAGGAGCCCACTGCCACGGCTTGAACAACCGTGTCCAAGACCGTCTCAATTTTCTTGTCCTGCGCGTCCAAGCGCTCCATAATACTACCAATGAACATATCCAATTTTGACTCAATCCCGGAAAAATCAGCCCCTCCCGACTGTAAACCAACCGAACCGCCTTTTGTTAAAAACAACAACTCCGGACCATTAGCATCTAGCTTCATAAACTTCAAGAACGTATCACACATTTCATCTTTTACGGCGACCCCATAATTATTCATATTAACAACTCCTTTCGACTCTAAGAGCCGTGACAACCACATACCATACGACAAATCAAGAGTAGAATAGATTTTGTCTTCGGTCACCGAAAAAGCGGTTTGTGAAATACGAGAAAAAACAAGAGAAGGTAAATTAACCCGGTTGCCTTCCAACCAATGCTTCACGACCAACATCTCATAGCATGCAATTTTGTCACGTCCGCCCCGTCGCGGAATCACGGTATTCCATAAAAAGTTTAACAAAAATTTCAATTTTGGTGACACACTTCCCGCCAACACACAACTCGACAACGACGCCCCAACATCAAAATACTGCTTAACTTCCAACTTAGCCATGTCCGTCAGTTCCTCCCATGACGTACTCGGATTGATTTTGATTCCATCATCAGGAACCGAAAACAGAGTACAAAAGTCCGTCACGGAAATCGAAACTGAACGGCCATTAATGACGGCATGCAACACTCCATCGTTTAATGAAACAGAAGAAAAGAACTGAATTACCTCAATCGGATAAACAGGACCCGAAAACTGAGCTACGGTTTCCCATTCTTGGAAATTCAGAAAATCGGTAAAGAATCCCAAAGCCCGATATTTGTCACACCAAGCCTTTGGATAATAACGACCACCGTGTATTCCATACTGTGCAACTCGGTTTACAAGCTTCCTTTCGTCTTTTGTGAGACGGAGTTTATCAATCCCGGAGGATGTTTCTTGAGAAGAGAAATCACGCAATGTAACCCGTGTTGGTGCCTCGGGAACCGTGTCAGCAACTTCGGTTGTAGCTTCGTCTTGGAGTCTACCTTTGCCTTTATTTAACCGTCTTCTTTTCGTACCCTCAAGACCCGCACCGGACTCGGTTTGGTTTGGGTTGGGTGAAGTTTGTGTGGGAGGAGAAGAGGTATTTTTGGGCATGCTAGGCTTGGGAGTTTTTGGGTTTGTGTTCTTGGATATTTTTGATCTAGTGGAAGCCATTGATGAAGGTTGAAGGTTTGGGTGTTTGTGTGTGGGAGCCGTGAGGTTGAAGAAGAGGGTAGTAAAAATTGGTTGAGTATTGAAGTGGTAAAAGTGATGGGTGATGGGTAATTATGATTGTGTAAGAGGTTGGTGTTTCTTTTGTACTTGGCACATGGGTGTGCCGGCCCCAATTAAGTTCTTTCTTTTTTTTTTTTTTTTAATTTGAATTTGGGTAGGAAAGGAATCTTGGGTGGTTAATTTGGGATATGGTAAGAATAGAATTTGGTAAATAAAAGATATGGTGATGTATTTTTGTTTGAGAATTTCGGCTAGTATATGATACATGGGTAGAATTTGGCTCAATTTTGGAAAGTGAATAAGATAGGTATTTGGCAAATATGTGGTTCATAATTCAATTTCCATAAAACACTCAATATGCAAGATACTCACGTAAAATATATAATATTAGACACAAATATACTAGCAATGAAATATGCGGACACAGTCATACAATCTCGTCTTATTCTAGCCAGTCACGCAGGTTCACAAAATAAATAAGATGAATTTAATTGCTACCGATTAAACCAATTTCCAACCGCAAAATCTCAAAACGTCTTCTCGCTAACGCCTTTGTTAAAATGTCAGCCCATTGATGTCAGTACTACAAAATTCGAGTTTAATGTTGCCCTTTTCTACATGGTCACGCAAAAAATGATGTCTAATGTCTATATGCTTAGTACGAGAATGCTGAGCTGGGTTCTTAGAAATAATAATAGCACTCGTATTATCACAGAAAACAGGCATACAACCAACATTAACACCATAATCACATAGTTGTTGCTTTAACCAAAGTAGTTGAGAACATACCAGTCCTGCAGCGATATATTCGGCTTCTGCAGTGGATAACGCAACCGAATTTTGCTTCTTTGAGCCCCAAGTAATTATGCATGGTCCAACAAACGTAGCAAATCCAGAAGTACTTTTTCTATCTAAAGAACATCCCGCATAATCTGCGTCTGAATATCCTACTAGATCGAAATTGCACTCAAGTGGATACCATAAATATAAGTTAGATGTACCAATTAAATATCTCAAGATACGTTTAACTGCAATCATATGTGATTCTTTAGGACATGATTGAAATCTAGCACAGACACATACGCTGAACATAATGTCAGGCCTACTTGCAGTTAAATATAATAAAGAACCAATCATACCTCGATATGTAGTCTCATCTACGGACTTACCATTTTCGTCCAAGGTCAACTTTTTGTCAGTTACCATAGGTGTGTCCATTGGATGAGCGTTCTACATACCAAATTTTCTGATTAGCTCCTTGACATATTTTTGTTGGTGAATCTTTATGCCTTCTTTGGTTTGTTGAATCTGCAGTCCTAGGAAGAATTTCAATTCTCCCATCATGCTCATTTCAAATTCTGAGGTCATAAGATCTGAAAAATACTTGCACAATTTATTGTTAGTAGAACCAAAAATAATATCGTCTACATAAATTTGAGCAACAAGTAAATCAGAACCCTCGGCTTTTAGAAATAGGGTTTTGTCGACAGATCCTCTTTTAAAATTGTTTTGTAATAAAAATTTTGACAATCTGTCGTACCAAGCCCTAGGCGCTTGTTTCAAACCATATAAAGCTTTGTCGAGTTTAAAAACGTGGTTTTGAAACTTGCTATTCAAAAATCCAGGAGGTTGTTCAACAAAACCCTCTTCTTCCAAATAACCGTTACGAAATGCAGTCTTAACGTCCATTTGGAATAATTTCATTCCTTTATGAGCTGCGAAGGCGATGAGCAAGCGAATAGCTTCAAGTCTTGCTACTGGAGCGAATGTCTCGTCATAATCAATCCCTTCTTGTTGATTATAACCTTGAACGACCAATCGAGCCTTGTTACGAACTATAACTCCTGAATCATCCAATTTATTTCTGAATACCCATCGAGTACCAATCACAGTTCGATTAGGAGGTCGTGGCACAAGGTGCCATACTTTATTACGTTCAAACTGTTGAAGCTCCTCTTGCATTGCCACAATCCAGTCGGATTCTGCAAGAGCTTCTTTGATGTTGGTAGGCTCTATGGTAGACAGAAAAGAATAGAATGAACAAAAGTTATTTAATGTTCGCCTCGTTTGAACTCCCTTATTCAAACTTCCTAGGATACTATCCATAGGATGAGAACTCATATATTTCCATTTCTTAGAGTTCCTAGGCTCATCATCATCTGATGAACTCTCATTTTCCTCAAATGATTCAGAATCAAGATTGGTTCCCCTGAGTTGGACTCTGGGGTTATAGCTGAAGTTGGTACAACTTCAGTTACACCATCTTGGTTCTGGTTCAAAGTTATAGCATCATCAGCTATAACTTCAGTTTCCTTTTCCTTGTTTTGAGAAGAGACATTCGTATCATCAACAATTGTCTCAGTTCTCTGTTCAAGGTCATTTGCGGATTTATCAAGTTCATCATTGATTCCTTCAATAACTTCTTCATTATTAACTGGCTCGTCTTCCCTTGAAAGGCGAAAGTCTGGATCATTCATGTCTTCTTCTTCATTCTGTTCAACTTGTTCAGGCACATTATCTTCATCAAATACAACATGAACACTTTCTTCTATGCACAACGTTCTTTTGTTAAAAACTTTAAAAGCTTTACTATGATTAGAATAACCAACAAACACAGCTTCGTCACTTCGTGGATCAAATTTGCTCAAATTACTTTTTCCATTATTATGGACAAAACATTTACTCCCGAAGCAACGAAGGTGAGCTATATTGGGTTTTCTCCCTCTTAAAAGTTCATAGGGAGTCTTTTTGAGAATAGGTCTAATCATAGCTCTATTATGCACATAGCATGCAGTACTTATGGCTTCTGCCCAAAAGCTCTTAGGAAGGCCACTACACAAAAGCATAGTGCGGGCCATGTCCTCTAATGTTCTATTCATACGTTCCACGACACCATTTTGTTGTGGGGTTCGTGGTGCAGAAAAGTTATGTCCTACACCATTCTCCCTACAATATTCTATAAAAGCTTGATTATCAAATTCGGTGCCATGATCCGTACGAATGGAAACTAACTTTTTATCATACTTGTTTTGGGCGAGCTTCATTAGTACTACAAACTCATCGAAAGTTTCATCTTTAGTAAATAGAAAGATAGGCCATACATACCTGGAGTAGTCGTCGACTAGGACGAATACGTACCTTGATCCACCGCGGCTTCTAACTTTCATAGGTCCACACAAATCCATGTGTACCAACTCAAGTGGACGCTCTGTACTTACTACTCGTTTCGGTTTGAATGAAGATCTAACTTGTTTACAACGGGCACATGAGTCACACATCTTTTCTTGTTCGAATTTGATTGAGGGTAGACCCTCAACTAAATCCCAAGACTTGAGTTTCTTTAAAATCGTTGGACTGATGTGTGCAAACCTCTTGTGCCACAAGCATGAGTCATCCACGGTGACTTTCATGCACGTAAAGGAACTTGTAGTGACTTTGTTTAAATCAATCATATACACGTTCCGTTTACGTAAGCCTTCTAAGATAACAGTACTAGTACCTTCAATTATGATGCGACAAACATTTGAATGAAAAACGACTTTATTGCCTTTGTCACATAATTGAGAGATACTTAGTAAGTTATGCTTAAGGCCATCTACCAGATATACATTATTAATAGCATGTGAAGAAGATATACCAATCTTACCTACACCTATTATGTTGCCCTTCTTGTTGTCTCCAAAGGTAGCCTTGCCACCGTTGAAGGGTTATAGTGAAAGAAATAAATTTTTGTTTCCAGTCATGTGTCTCGAACATCCACTGTCGAGATACCATAGATTGTTCTCTTTCACTATTACCTGCAAGAGAATCAAATACAGCTTTTAGGTACCCACGCTAAGTTGGGTCCTTTGTGGTTAGTGACTCTATGTATTTGATCCTTCCTAACCCATACCTGTTTGACAATTATTTTCTTTTTAGGATAGGGTTTGCTAGGTTTATTATATTGTTTGTTATTGTTGTGACGCACATTAGGTTTAAACGACTGCTTCTGATTCACATTAGGTTTAGATTTTGAAGGTACAGATGTGTAATCGAAAGCCATGTCATAAAACCATCTAAACTCATTATTTCTAACCTCATCACGTTGAGGTTCAGATTCGGACTCACTAGACACGTCATGCTCTTTCACAAAATCAGTTTGATTTTTGTTGTCGTTAACATATTTAACACAATTATCTTTAACATGACCGTTGTGACCACAATAATTGCAAATCAGATATTCTGAAAGATTGACATACTTCCTTCTTCTGAAATCACGGTCAGAAGGAGTGGATTTGCACTTATCATGGTCTCTACGACTATAGCATTCATGACCTAGACCCATCTTCATGTTATTATTAGATTGTTCGGTAAGGAAGTCTAAGACCTTCTGACTTCCTTCCCACTTATCATGAACTTTTCGTGCATGTAGGAGCAATTCCTTCAAAGACTGAATTTCTTTTTCACACGACGAATGATCTACATTCGAGTCTTTGGAGGGATTGTTCTTTTTGAAATTTTCACGAAAATCATTGAAACGTTTGTTCAAGATAAGTTTCTCCTCATTGTGTTGACTTTTGGCTTGGGAGAATTCAGCCTTCAAATCTTTCAATTGCTGAGAAAGAAAAGAGTTTACTTTCTCATGATCAAGAATAACAACTTCCTTTGCCTTAGCTTGAGATTGTAAAAGCTCATTGACTTTCTTCAATTCTAAAGTTATAGCTTCATTAGCTATAACTTTGGCTTGAAGATGCTTAATGTTGAGCTTCAACTCTGAGATTATAGCTTCATTAGCTATAACTTTAGACTCAAGAGCTTCTTTCTCAACATTTGTCTTGTCTGAAGTTATAGCTGAAGTTGCCATAACTTTAGACTTGAGCTTTTTAGCTTTGGCCTTTAGAAGTTGGTTTTCCTCAGCAATATCAAGAATTTGTTCTTTAAGATCTTTCAATTCTAGACTCTGCTCATGACAATGATCTAAGGCTTCTTCAAAATACTTAATTAAAGACTTCTTAGATAAATTCTTAACTTGCTTTTTAAGTTCAAGATGACTAACCTCTTCGTCATCTTCTGAATCTGGTTCTGAATCTGAGTTGCCAACAAGACACATCTCGGATTCGCTTTCATTGTCACTGTCAGAAATTAGGTCAAGACTGACGTTGCTTAGACACAAGTTGGCGACTTCCTCTTCCTCTGACTCGTCGTCCTCTGTGTCGAGATCTCCCCAGCAATAAGCCATCATCACTTGCTTGAATTCCTTCTTGGTTTTGTCTCGTTGATTTTTGTCTTTGATTTTCTTCCATGTGGGGCAATCTTTGATCATGTGATCATTATCCCCACATTTGAAGCAACCACGACTAGAAAGAGACCCTTTTGACTCAATTGGCTTTTTGTAAGATTTGTTAGTGTTATTGTTAAACGTTTTCCCTTGTGGTTTATTAAAGAATTTTTTCTTAAAACGTCTAGCAAATAACACTGTTTCATCTTCAAGATCTGAATCATGTCTTTCACTAGATTCGGCTTGTAAAGCCACTTTCTTGCTATTACTATCATTTGCCTCATCTTCATCAAGAGTAATCTCGTGAGCCATTAGGGTTCCAAGTAGCTCTTGATAAGATAGGTCAGATAGGTCTTTACATTCCTCAATTACCGTCACCTTAGGTCTCCATCGTTTAGATAGACTTCTAAGGATCTTCCTGGCAATTTCCTCGGAGTCAAAAGTTTTTCCAAGATTTTTCAATTCATTAATGATACTAGAGAAGCGAGTGGACATGCTGTCAAGCGATTCATTTTGTTCCATGGAGAACAGTTCGTATTTTCGCATAAGTAGTGCAATACGTTGCTTTTTGACAACAGTTGTCCCCTCATAAGCTAACTCAAGACCATCCCATATTTCCTTGGCAGTAGAACTAGATGAGAAACGATCAAATTCAGTATGGGTCATGCCGTTTTGCAACAGACTAATAGCTTTGAATTTTTCTCAGCTTTCTTATAATCTGCCTCAACATAGTCATCTTCTTTCTTTTCGATGGAAGTGCCAGTAGCCGTTCCAAGCATGATCTTATTAGGACCATTCTTAATGATTAGCCAACACTCCCAATCGTTACCCTTTATGAAATGGGTCATCATATTTTTTCCATAAACTGTAGTTCTTCCCATCGAATACGGGACACTTCAGATGTTTGGAATCCATTAAAATAAAATTAAATGCAGCGGAAAATAAATAAAAATAAAAAGATAAATGGATCAGACTCCTTGCTGTAAGGCAATCAAGAGCACGAGGCTCTGATACCAATTGTAGAGTCTATTGATCGAATACGAAAGAGGGGGGGGGGTGAATTGAGTATTAAAAACTAGCCCCACTTTTTCGATTTATATGATATGTAATTAATTATTTGATCTTATGAATTAAAATCAACTAATTAATTAATCAAAGTAAGCGCAATAACGAAATAACGAAAAGTAAAGAGATAAGAGAGAGGCACACTATTTTGAAGTGGTTCAGTTTCACACGTTGAAACCTACGTCCACTATTCTCGATTAATAATTTTTAGTACCTTTCTACGGATTACAAAAATTACCAACCCACTCATATAATCAACACTATGATTATAACTCAAGGTGAGTATCGCTAAATACTCTATACTATCTTACGCTAATAAGAAAGTACAATATAACTCACACAAATTCCCGTTAAAGAATTGTAAGCTTATAATGATGTACTATTATCCAATAACGTATTTCACTCGAGCGATTGATAATAATTGATGCACAACTATTTTAAAAACAAACTCTAAAAATAATAAATATTTGCTCAAAAGTTTGCTTTAAAACGATTTTGGAAAATCAACACAAGTAAAATAATAGCCGTGTAAAATATGTGTATTTCGTATGTTTTACAAATTGTATGTGAATGAGTATTTATAGTAGAAGAATCATAGAAGATCTAAAACCCTAGTATAATATTTAATAAAGATACTTATCTTATCATAAAATAATATTTGCTTATCTTTTAGAAATATCTTTATCTCAAAATATTATTTGGTTTATCTTATAGAAATATATTTATCTTTATATCTCAAAATATTGTTGTAAAGATATAGTAGAATCCTAGATTAGGTAAACTAAGGAAACAACCTATGGAGGCCGAAATCCTCTAGCTCACGAAACCCTAGGAGGCACGCATCCCTAGGTGGCACAAACTAGGTTTCACGAAACCCTAGATGGCTCAAACACTAGGTGGGCTAATTAGGTTAACAACAAATTGAGATAGAATATATTAGAAACCCTAGGTAGCATGACAACCCATAAGTTGTATTACTAACCAATAGAATCTCATAAATATATTCTCTAATAAAACTTTTGATAAATATAAAAATACTCTTTCACTTTTGAAAACATTTCAAAACATTTTATTTCCAAAATCATGCATCAATATTTATCATCCAAAGTCATAGACTAAAGCTATAACTTTTGAACATAAAATCTCTCGAATGGAATAGTTACCGAATGACGACCTATACTATCTAATCTTCACAAAGATCTTTAGTATACGGATCATCTCTTCATCTTGATCACAAAGACCCTCCATCTCGAGTCTTGTGTAGTTTATGTAGATCTTGTTTGAAGCGATTTTCATTAAAGTTATGCCTGGTTAGCTATAACTTCCATGTTCACTTCCAAAGTTATTCCTGAAGTTGTTATAACTTTGTCTCACAAACTTTATCAAAGTTATGCCTAACTTTGATCTTTCTTCTCATAATTGTTGCTAGCTATAATAAGACTAAAGCACACAATTACACGCATATGATATATCGAGTAAAACATATTATTACGTAAACACATGTCATTATCAAAACTATGAAATTGGTCCAACAATAGTCAAATGGGGAGATAGTCCCATTGTCAATGAGCTTCTTCACGCGTTTTTCATTTATGTGTCCCATACGGCAATGCCATAAATAGGTTTGATCTTTGTCACCAACCTTTACCTTTTTATTACTCACATGCAATATATCTGTGGTTTGATCTAAAACATAAATCCCATTCATGGAAACTGCTTTACCATAAATCATTTCGTTAAAGGAGAAAATACAATCCTTTATTACAAATGAAAAACCGTTTTTATCGAGAACGGAAACAGAAATAATGTTTTTAGATAAACTGGGTACATAGTAACAGTTATTTAAAAATAACTCAAATCCACTTGGGAGTTGGATTACATATGTTCCCACTGAAACGGCAGCTACTCTTACTCCATTCCCCACTCGCAGGTCCACATCACCCTTTTCGAGAGTTTTGATGTTTCTTAGGCCCTGCAAATGACTACACAGATGAGAATCACAACCAGTATCAAGTACCCAAGTTCCGAAACTTGCATGGTTAATCTCAATCATATGAATAAAAGAAGACATACCAATAGGAGTGACGCGGCCTGCTTTTACGTCTTCAGCATACACGGGACAGTTCCGCCTCCAATGCCCAGTCTTGTGGCAATGGTGGCACTCCATGTTTTCTTTGCTCTTTGTCTTGCCTTGTGAGCTACTGCTAGTCTCACCAGGCCCACTCTTGCCTTTTCCTGGCTTCTTGAACTTCGGCTTCCCTACAGCTAGGTCGGCCTGAGCCTTGCCCTTACCCTTACCCTTGTTTGCAATCATGAGAACGTCCTGCTTCAGGCTCCCACTCAATTTCAGATCCTTCTCAGTCTGTATGAGAAGTGAGTGTAGCTGATGAGGATTTCTCTTCAAATCATTCATATAGTAATTTGCCCTGAATTGGGCAAAACCATCATGAAGTGAATGAAGCATGCGGTCAATGACCACGCTCTCTTTGATTTTGCAATCAAGTGCCTCCAGGTTTTCGAGATTCTTGATCATATTGAGAATGTGTGGGCTAACCGGTTGGCCCTTCTAGAGTTTCGCTTCAAAGAAGCGAGTGGTAAGCTCATACATAACGATCTGCTGTGCTTTTGAGAACTCGTTAGTGAGCGTGGTGAAAATCTTGTTTGCACCTTGGGCAATGAATCGTCTTTGCAAATTGGATTCCATTGAAAAGAGGAGTACGTTCTTTATCGCACCCGTCTCCATTACGAAATCACTATAAGCAAGTGATTCATTTGCTCCTGCATTGGGGCCTGGGTTAGGCGGTAGTGGCTCAGTCAAGTACTTGAGCTTACCGTCAGCTATGGCAGCATTCCGTAATGAAGCCTCCCAGTCCGCAAAGTTGGACCCGTTATTCTTCAGTCGCGTGTACTGATTCATATTGTCCATGAACATCTTAAGCCAGGATTCGCGTGCGAGCGTGGCACTTGGCATAGGGGCATCAGCATGTCCAGCCATTTGTTATAACAGTTTTATCGATATAAATGAATGCTACACTGCGAGAAAGGAGATAAAACATAATAAGCATTTTCATCGTTTTAATTAAGTCTAATGCAAAACCGATTAATGCGAAGACTCTTGCATTTATACAATTGACCTCCCTCAAGTATTATATAAATGATCCCAAGACTCAATTTCTGTAAATTGATAAGCCAACTTCTTGGCTAATTCTACTTTTAGAATTCCTGGTCGATAAATTTCTGTAAATTCTATCTTTAGTCCATCATAATCACGAGATATTACTCGGACTATAATGTTGAGGTAAAATAGGTCAACACATACTACTTACCCAACGTAGAAGGGATCATATGGAGAGTAAGGTCCTATATGCCTACCGACGAAGAAGGGAGTCATAGCAGTTTTCCCTATAAAGACTAATCTCAATTTTGGGTTTTAGAGGAAGGTCCATCAGCTTTAATTTTATTCATTTAAGTGAACGAATGATCTAGCATTTTGAGAATGAATAATTTAAGATGATAGCTTTTAGAATTTTGAGTGACATCTGGATGTCCATGATAATTAACATACAATCTATATGAGTCAATTTTCATGCAATAACTATCATGCAAAAGAAAAACAATAAGAATGGAAAAATGAAAAACAAAGTACAAAGTCCTAGTGTGGCCTATCCTATCAAAATAGAACAAAAATACACTTTGGAATCCATCCTTATGGACCCTAGAAGTTTGACTTGATATTCCATCTTGGTCCATGTAGCGGGAGTGAGCTATCCGATCTCCATCTTTGGTCTTCTCAAAAATACAATTTTTAACAATTACAAAATATAAACCTATTTACATTCTAATTTAAAAATTATAATTAAAGATTACAAAGGGGAGATTCGAGATCTCAAAATACATTCAAGACCATGTTACCATCATTACGATAACACAATCTACTAAGGCCACACTAAGCAATACAAATTACAACCTCTTGTAAAAATACCAAAATAATCCATTCATCCATTCATTCATTCATTCAACAAATAAAATGCATCAACAAAATAAATTAAACATTCAAGACATAATTCATTAATTAAGATGATTAATTTATCCAAACCACCTATAAAATGATCAAAATCATGTGACAATTCCTTAATTGTACACAACAATTTTAATCAACCATAATCCAATTTAATTCATATTATCGGGTATAACATAAATTAAATTCAACATTATTTTAAAGGGTTATTTCATAGGAATAATCCATCCTATGGGTGACCTACTTAAATTACTCTATCCTATAAATTATTCTAATTAAATCCATCCTATTACCCCATACTTCCCATGACAAACTCACTTAAAATTTTGACTGGTTACAATAGGTAACCTTCTCCTCTTTCTTACTCAAGTATTATTTGTGCAACGTTCTTCCTGTATCTACAATTCTACATCTCATCTTTATTTCTTCAACATCTCCTCCATCACCTTCCTTCATCCACCACCACCATTATCAATCCCAAACATCCGCCTATTCTTTTCTATTTCTCCCTCCCCTTTTCCCCATTTTCTCTCTTTCTCGTCCTTAACCTGCGCCCAATTAGTGTTTCCAAAACTAACAGCGTATGACTTCTACTTTTCTCTTTCATTCCTCTTCCTTGAATCCAAATGCTCATTCAATTGAATGAATCCATCAAATTAGGAATCATCAAATTAACTGAGTCCTTTGTCTTTCGCAACCGCGCTCTATGTTTTCCGAATGGTGGTGCGTTGGGTGGTTTAAAAAATGAGCATGAGGGGGAGCAAGGAGAGGCTGGTGTCACCGTTTGAGATTGTCAAAGGGTATGATGTGGGCCTCGTAGAGGCGCGAGATAATTATATTGAGGTTTTTTGTGGGTTACTTCTATGACGGTGGTGGCGGCGGTGTTGGGTGGTGTTAGGATGAGAGTGGGAGAGATAATGATTGATAACGACGACGCCACTGGAGTATGGTGGGTATTGTGTCGTCGATTATTGTATGGTGGCCTGGTGAAGTGTGGTTGTAAGGCGTATGGTGGTTGTAAGGCTTCCGTCGAAAATCGGAAAAGAGGAGTTGGCTGGTGATGGTGGGGTTTGCTGGGTGTGATAAAGAGGAAGTGAGAGAGATGTGAAAGTGAAAATGAAATGTTGAGTTTTTTTCTGGTGATTTTAGAGTTTAATATATTTTTGTTAGTTTTAGATTTTTTCTTTTGAAGTCTGACCTTTTAAGGAGGTAGCCGGTTACCTTAGACTGTTATGGGAAGATAGGTTGTATAGGATGGATTTAATTGGAATAATTAATAGGATGGAGTAATTTAAGAAGGCCACACATAGGATGGATTATTCCTATGAAATAATCCTATTTTAAACCTTTTTAAAATAATAGGGTATCTATCATTGTGAACTTTTTCACAACAACAAAACAACATACATTATCTTTATAATGCAATAATCAAAACAAAATAAAAGCAATAATCAAAACAAAATAAAAATAAATTTTTTTTTTCACTATTCACAGATGAACAGTACCCGTGAACAGTAGCAGGTACAAATTTTTTTTTCTCGGTTTTATTAAAAACAAAACAAAAACATACAAATTAATCTTATTAATTTGATCATGCTAATAAAACTAGATCGGTACAAACATTCAACATCTAATCATTATTAAACATTGATACAAACTAGATGATTCAAATTAACCTTTTAAAGTGAATATCTAAATCATGATTAATCGATTATCAAATTACTCAACTAATCATAATTATTTTGTATATTCATATCGAAAAATTTAGCACAATGAATGTTCTTTAACATCCAAAACAAATTCCTTTTACATTTCAATTTAATCCTCATTAAATCAAAATATCAACAAATTCATTATATTATTATCTTAACATATTAAAACAACAACATATATGAATCAAAAAGGAAAAAAAACAAGGCAAAAAAAAAATTTTCCTCACGGCTGAACAGTGCTGTGAACAGTACCAATTTTTTTTTTTCTGGCCGTGAACAGTACTGAAAAAAAAAACAAACCCTAATTTTTTTTTTCTCCTTCCAGCCGAAACAAAAACAAAACAAAAAACAAAACAAAAATTTTTAATCTTATATTTCATCAAATATGAAAACATATAAAATAATTTCATAGCCAAATGCTCTGATACCACTTGTGGGAAATATTGGTATACTTTGTAACACCCGCAAATGTACCCTATTATTATAGTAAAAATATTTTACGGATACTTTTCAGTGAAATTTAGCTCTAATTTAGAATTTAATTTCCCGAGTTGAATTTAGAATTTCCGAGTTCGTATTTGGATTTTTCGCGAGAATTCAAGTAAATCCCGTCTTAAGTCGTCTTTGACTTTTTCTTGACTTTTTACCTCATACTCCCTCATACTACCTCCTAACCTAATTCATACTCACACAACTCAAACTTACTTCATTACTAAGAAACCCCCATAAAAACCTAGCTTCCATAATCATCCAATCTTAGAATCGTCATATCTCGCTCATTTCTTGCTCAAATTCACGTAAGTTCGTCTTATTCTTCCCCTCTCATCTTCCTCTATCCGTATCGATAATAAAATTACCGTCTTTCTCGCTTTTCAAACTTTCCGTCTTTCTCAAGGTGAAGTAAATTCATCTTTTATTAACTATTTGTAGGTGGTGACCTTCAAGATCCCGACAAAGACTATTTCTTAGTTGAAAAGGACCTTGACGCGGAGTAAAGACGCATAAAGGTAACGGTGAAGGGTTACTCGATATCATTTACGTGTTTTACATGATTTCTATATTAGAATTCGTATTTAGAATACGATTAGAAAGCTTAGGAATTGTGTTATTGATAATGATTGTTGTTAGTTGATGATTGTTGATGATGAATATCGATTGTTGATAGTTGTTAGAAAGTAAATATGAGAATTTAATTTGATTGAGCAAGTGTAAGAAGCTCACGGGTGGACTGGGGTTCCCAGCCGGGTGACTGGCCGCCGGTCTGCCCACCGGCTGGGAACACATCAGTAGGAATCTTTGATTTTTGTGTGTAGGGGTGCTCCTGGCCGGGTGCCCGGCCGCCGGCCCTCCGACCGGCCTGGAACACACTGCATTTTCTATGAGGTTTTGGGTTATGCTCGAAGCGCGAGCCAGGGTACCGGCCGCCGGTCCTCTGACCGGCCGGCAACACGGCTGTGTATTTTTCTTATAATTTCTAAAACTCGTAATTTATAATAGTTCGCATGATTCGTTTATCGTAAAATTTTACGTAGCGACTTATAATATTAATGTTTTGAATATATGATATTTCATTCGCTTGTATCACATGTTTTGTGACGGTTTTTGGTATGTCCCCCTTTGAGTCGGTTTTTTACAAAACGTTACGGTTTGAGCACTATTTTGTCTTGTGCTTTGTATTCTCATTCCCTTGGCTACCTTCCCGTTCGTAAGGCTGGAATGTCGGAACGGAGAGGTATCCTACTGCTTAAATGCATGTGTTAGTGGGCATACGAAGACGTTGTTGGGAGTTGAACGCTATGCGTTGATCGACCCGGCCGTCAAATGTTGTGTACTTGCGAGGTGGTGTTTTTGCATGTAGCGTACCGCTTGTTATGAGGCTTGTGCTCTTTTCCGCCTCTTTCGTGAATTGTTCTACCGAATTTGGGGTACTCGACGTCTATGATTGACCGAGTCTTGGATGCGAAATGTTATCGCATGTCGAATCGGAAAATGTCATTTCGGGATTCTGGCCAGATTTAGACTAGGACCGGGTATTTATATCGTCGTTCTACCAGGAGGAAATTAGTCCAACCTTCGAAATGCATTGAATCGTGTATGCGTTCAGGGAAATTGCTTATTCTCGTGGCTGCCTTTTAAATCATACTTTGCCATGTACACGATGCTAGTGCGTTTCATTTACCGTGAGAGATGTCGTCAATATATTGGTGTGTTTGGATGAATGATTATATGATTGATCATTGAATGACTTGGCATGGTTTGTTTGTCGAGTCTTAATCTTATCAAACTTATACCGCTAACGGTGAGATGTAAGCCCTAGTGAGCGTATTCGGTTGCCTAAGAGTGTCTTTCCCCGAGTCTTTGTATAACATGATGGATTCGGATTTGTATTCCATATGCTCTTATCATTATATATTGAATTGCCTATCTATCCTTATCGTATCTCACATGTATATCTATATGTATGCATGCTCTACTTTTGTATTTCCTTTGATGTACGTTTAATGTGATATGGCTGGGAGAACCCGGAGTTACTCCCCACTGATTGTGGCGTTCATGTTTTTCATGGATGAACAGGTTGCTTGCATGGATGGCTTTTTGCTTGATATTTTGGGTTCGGGTGTGAGCTAGCGGGCGTTGTCCCTGGATTGAAACACCTCTAGACGATTTTAGCTAGTTTGCTAAACACTTTGACATTTATAATATTTTGAGAGACTTCGTCTCTTTGTTGTATTTCATACTTTAGTTTGGAATATTTGACACTCCTCGTATACTTCTTCTTGCATGTATAAAAGTTTTTAAAAGCTTCATATTTCCGCTATATAATTCACATGCTTGTATGTTTTATATTTCCGCATTCGCGAGGGGTGTCACATACTTCCCTTTAAATTTTTCGGATTATAATGAAATTATAACTATATGAATTTATAGTCATAAATGAAATTGCATAATATAAGACAAGAGATTAAGAAATAACCTTCGGTCCTAGTAAAAGGCCTAAGAACAAATACCAAAGTAGGTATTCTTCTAATCGTTACACCCAAGATGGTTCAAGAAATGCCTTCGTCGTGCTAGAACGAATACCCAAAAATTACTTTTAATTTTGTGTGTATGAATGGTGATGAATATGAAGATCAATGAGAGAGATAAAAATCAGAATTTTCTTTTTCTCTTTTTCTTTGTGTGTGCCGTGAGATTAGAGTAGTGATTAGGGGTTTTTGTTTTTTTTTTCTTTTTTCTTCTTGTAGCCGTGACGTCCACGAGCCAAAGAAAAAAAAACCTAGTTTCCTTATTTCACTCAACCTCTATTAGGCAGTTAGCATATCATTTAATATGTACATAATATAATATGTATTCTAATTATTACTAGTAATGGACCGTTACATAAACCGAGTAATGCCGGACCAATACACTATAATAATATCGTGTAATACATATCCGCCAACTTAAATATAACAGTTTATATTTAGTTTAGACCAACATTATATACATTGATTAAATATAACATTTTATATTCAATTACCAGCTAACATTATTTAATCGTTATTAAATAATCGTATCATCATCACATTGACTAACCTTTTAGTCAAATACATCGACTAACCTTTTAGTCATTTAAAAAGGCATCAATATGATTATTTTCTCAAATAATCACATCTCTCAAACACATCCTATAGGTGTGACTTTTAGGGATCAGTTGATCACCGCCATCTGAATGACAATAACGTCAAACTTATCTAGCAAGCCAACCGTTATCGATAAACGTTAATCAACTGATTATAATATAAAGTATACCCTGTGAACCTTAGCTGTTATCACACTAACTGTGGAGGACACTAGCTCCAACAAACTGACACTAGAAGTAGGTGATGATAAAGTCACCTATAACTTGAACAGTGCAATGAAAAGCCCCATGCTAGAGGAGTCTTGCTGTTTTATTGATATTGTCGACTCCATTGTTGATGAATCTCTGTATCCATCAATAATCGAGGATCCTTTAGAGGCAATCTTGTTGTTGGAGGATATCTCTGAGAATGACAATTTCGAGATCAGTGAGCTGGAAAAGGACCTGACCGGAGAAGAGATACCGTCAGAAGAAATTAAAGAGTTCATAAGCTTGATTGATACTCCTGCCAAGGCAGAAGTACAAAAACCTGAACTAAAACCTCTTCCCTCGAATCTAAAATATGCTTTTTTAGATGAATCTGAGTATTGCCCAGTCATAGTGAGTGCTCTCCTAGATGAAAATCAGTTAACCTCACTATTGACTGTCTTGAAAAAGCATAGAAAGGCAATAGGTTACAAACTCGAAGATTTAACAGGCATAAGCCCAGACTTCTGCATGCATAGAATCAATTTAGAAGAAGGCCAAAAACCTTGTGTTCAAGGTCAACGCCGTCTTAATCCCAACATGCAGGAAGTAGTTAAAACTGAAGTTATGAAATTGCTAGATGCTGGCATAATCTATGCAATCTCTGACTCTAAATGGGTTAGCCCTGTTCAAGTTGTTCCCAAGAAAGGAGGAACAACAGTAGTCAAAAATGAAAAGAATGAGCTCATCCCCACAAGGATTGTGACGGGATGGCGTATGTGTATTGACTACAGAAAGCTGAATCAATCAACTAGGAAAGATCACTATCCTCTACCCTTCATTGACCAAATGCTAGAGAGGTTAGCTTGTCACAAGTATTTCTGTTATCTAGATGGTTACTCAGGATTTTTCCAAATCCCTATCCACCCTGAGGACCAAGAGAAAACCACCTTCACCTGTCCCTATGGTACTTTCGCTTATCGCAGAATGCCATTTGGCTTGTGTAATGCACCTGCCACTTTCCAGCGTTGCATGACCAGTATCTTCTCAGATTTTGTTGAATCTATCAAGGAAGTATTTATGGACGACTTTAGCGTCTATGGCATTTCCTTTGATCATTGTTTGACAAATCTATTCAGAGTTCTAAAACCCTGTGAAGAAGTCGACCTTGTTCTCAACTGGGAAAAGTGTCACTTCATGGTGAACGAAGGTGTAGTTTTAGGTCACATCGTTTCAGAAAGAGGTATAGAAGTGGATCGAGCTAAGATCCAAGTTATTGAACATTTGCCACCCCCTGCTAATGTAAAAGGAATCGGGAGTTTCCTTGGCCACGCCGGTTTCTACCGACGATTTATAAAAGATTTTTCAAAGATAGCCAAGCCCCTGACTGAGCTCCTTTTCAAGGATGCACCTTTCAATTTCACAAAGGAATGCCTTGAGGCATTCAACAAAATCAAACGTGATTTGATCACCGCACCTATAATCCAGTCGCCGGATTGGAATATGCCCTTTGAACTGATGTGCGATGCGAGTGATTATGCCGTAGGAGTTGTTTTAGGGCAAAGAAAGGAAAAGTTTCTTCATGCGATTTACTATGCTAGTAAAACCCTAGATCCTGCTCAAATCAACTATGCCACCACTGAGAAAGAACTTCTCGCCATTGTCTATGCCTTAGACAAATTTCGCTCGTACCTAATAGGATCAAAAGTTATTGTCTACACTGACCATGCTGCCTTGAAATATCTGCTTTCAAAGAAAGAGGCAAAACCTAGACTTATCCGATGGATCTTACTCCTTCAAGAGTTTTATTTAGAGATCCGGGATAAGAAAGGAGCAGAGAATGTAGTCGCTGACCACCTCTCAAGGATAAGAGTAACTGAAATAGGATTACCAACGCCAATTAATGATTCGTTCGCTGATGATTCATTAATGGCAATTGCGGACTCTTCTCCTGGGTATGCTGATATTGCCAACTTCCTTGTCAGTCGCCAGCTACCCTCCGACCTTTCTTATAACCAAAGAAAGAGATTTTTGCATGATGCAAAATTCTTTGTTTGGGATGACCCCTATCTTTTCAAGCAGTGCTCAGATGATTTGTATAGACGTTGTATCCCCCCAGTGGGAAGTAAAAGGAGTTTTAGAAGGATGCCACTCATCTGCTTATGGTGGTCATCATGGTCCGTCCAAGACCGTAGCCAAAGTCTTACAATCCGGGTTTTTCTGGCCCTCGATGTTTAAAGATTCAAGAGACTTTGTTATGGCTTGTGATGCTTGTCAACGAATGGGTCAAATATCCAAAAGACATGAAATGCCTCAAAACGGCATATTAGAAGTCGAGATATTCGATGTCTGGGGTATTGACTATCAAGGACCATTCCCTTCTTCAAATGGAAATCGTTACATTTTAGTCGCTGTCGACTATGTTTCAAAGTGGGTAGAAGCAATTGCCACCCCTAACAATGATGCTAGAGTTGTGATACGACTATTTAAAAAGATCATCTTTCCGCGTTTTGGTGTACCCAGAGCCATGATAAGTGATCGAGGAACTCATTTCGGAGAAAAGCAGTTAGACACTCTTCTTGCCAAGTATGGTGTGTATCACAGACGAGGTTTAGCCTACCACCCCCAGACCAGCGGTCAAGTAGAAGTTTCGAACATAGAGCTAAAAACAATTCTTCAAAAATTAGTCTCGAAATCTAGAACCGATTGGAGTAATAAGCTCGATGACACCTTATGGGCTTATCGCACAGCTTTCAAAACCCCGATTGGAACATCCCCATATCGGTTGGTTTATGGAAAGGCCTGTCATCTCCACGTTGAGTTAGAGTACAAAGCTCAATGGGCTATCAAAGAACTCAACTTAGACACTAAGCTTAGCACTGATAGACGACTTTTGCAACTGAATGAGATAGAAGAGTTTCGTTTGCAAGCTTACGAGAATTCTAGGATTTATAAAGAGAAAACGAAGCTTTGGCACGACAAGAGGATAATTAGAAAAGAATTCAATGTCGGTGACCAAGTACTTCTCTTCAACTCCCGTTTGAAAATTTTTCCGGGAAAATTTCGATCAAGATGGTCTGGACCATTCACTGTCACATATGTAAGCAAATACGGTTATGTGGAAATAATGACTAGTAATGGTGAAAAATTCAAGGTCAATAGACACCGATTGAAACTCTACTACAACAATTCCATTATCGGATGCTTAGATATTGTCTATATAGAGCGTCAATACCCAACTAGATTATTTCATAGGAGTATTCGTCGAGCGGGACGTTAAACCAGCGCTTCTCGGGAGGCAACCCGTGTTTCCTTTCTTTTTGCATTTATTTTTGCTTTCCCTTTTTCGTTGTTTTGTTAGATTTACTTTGCAGATGAAAGAGTTTTTGAAGAATCTATGAAGATCTTCCTTGTCAAGTCCAAAAGACTAGCTTGGGGGAGTCCGCGCTGACTAGTAAGCTTCACTCTCCTTTCATCTTTTTCCCTTTTTACCCTTCTTCCCATTGAGCATCTCGTTGCATATTTAGTCTTTGTGCTCACATTGAGGACAATGTGATGTTTAGCTTGGGGGAGGGATTGCATTTTCCCATTTTGCATTTTAGTTGTTTATATTTTTCAAATTTTTGAATAAGAGAAAAATTTAAAATTTTGAACATAATTGAATGCTTTTCATGCTTTGCTTGCTTGTTTACTATGCTATCATGTTACATTTCCCAAACTTAGAGCTTTCAAAAGATAATGATTCAATATTCATTGAATTATGCATACATGGGGAAGTCTTGTACACAGTAGGCATGGAATGAATCTATAGATGAGTACGCTTGATCTTGACATTTGGCAAGTTACATATATTGTAAGGTAGAACCTCCTTAGGCTGGTACATCTATACCCAGTCTCATTAAGGTGTGTGTAGTTCTCCTTGTGATGTGTGTCATGTCAAAACGCATAAGTATGGTTCTCATTTCATTCATATAAGCATTGCATTCATGATTCACTAAGATTTGAAGCCTTTTTCACTTTGAATTACCCCTCAAAATTAGCCCCTTCATACAAATGTTTAACAAGATAACAGCTACATATAAAAACTGCCTACCTTGTTGAGTTAGCAGCTAGACTATGGTGTATGGGTGCTCTTTTAAGAAGATTTGTTCTTTTATGTCAAAGTGAATTTGGGAGAACCAAAATGTTCAAGAAGTGATGTTATGTTCAGAGAAAAAAAAGAAAGAAAAAAATGAAATAGAAAAATGAAAAAATTGAAAAAGAAAAAAATCGAAATAAAAAGAAAGAAAAAGAAATAAAAGAAGAAGTTGTGAGTATCTCCTCAAAATGTCAATTCAATGTTTAGAAGGAGTTCACTCTTGTGTTTCGTGTGTAATAAGCCAATCCGTTCCTTCTGGCTTCGTTATTCGTCTTTTGGGAATTAATCGAAAGTTTGGATTGAGTATTCATTTATCATTGGTCAGTTGCTAGCTCATTCTAACCTTCACATGACCATAACTGTTTATCCACCTTTCACCCATTTCCCAAAGCCTTCTTCATATTTTTTTTTCCGGCTTCTTTTCTATGTGCATTGTGATCTTTGACTTGTGTTTTGAATTGTTTACCATATTAGACCGCAGACACATTTTCATAAGTCGTAGATAGGTGAGTGTCTCAAAAACATTTACACATAAATAAATCACCTTTTGCATACATGAGTGTTCGAGTGTGCCGTGAGAGTCCATTTGTCAAAAAGATCATGCAAGAGCCGAAAATTCCGTAGTGAAATTCTTTTTGCTGCGCCGTTATGTAAATCTCAACCATGTTTATGTATCATTCTTGCCCACGTTGTTTTTGGGTTATGATTCATTATGTTTCCAAAGTTTTACGTTGAGATTTGTTTCTTGATGGTGTAGTAGCCAATGCTTGCAACCCTTGTCCTGGTATTGTTTGTTATGTTTGCTTGAAGACAAGCAAGGGTTTAGCTTGGGGGAGTTTGATAAGTGAATATTTGCATGATTTTAACCCCCAATTTAGCTCTGTTTTGTATGTCATTTGTGCTTTGTTAAGCCATTTTATGAGCTAATATCGTCTTCTAGGCGAATTCCTATATTCTAACCTGTTTTGTAGGGAAAGTGACGTTTCTACACCCTTTTTCTATATTCCCGAGCATTTGCCTAGAACCCGACGATTTGAAGAAGCAAGCTTGACCAAGTCAAAGGCATTTCAAGAAGGTTCACTGATTCAAAAGAAAGAAGAAGCAAAGACGATTTCGCAGTTGTCAGAAGATCGATCAGTTAGGCGAAGAAATCATCATTTTACATCAAACCCTATCAACAAACCCGACTCAAAAGGTCAAGGGGGGTAATGAAAGTCAAGTCATAGGCCAAGGGAGATGAAATGAAAGTCAAAGGATCTAGATTACTACATACCCGATCGGGTAAGTAGTGTAACTGATCGGGTATGTTTGCTGATCCGAGCTTTTGCTTTGACTTCCTTTATTTTGTCCTATATGTTTAATGTATGACCCCTTCCCCACGAAACCTACTGCTATATAAGAGTGCCTCAGCCACCACATCTCAACACACTTCTCTACACACAATTAGAAACCCTACTTTTCTTTTTACATTACATAAAAACCTAGATTAGGAGGAGAGAAACCTAGCCTCTCTTCTCTCGTCTAGATCATTTTCTTCTTCCTTTTTGTCCTTAGTTTCTTAGTTTATTTCTGATTTCTCTACATCAAATCCTTAGCCTAGATCAATAAAAATTCCATCTTTGTAATCTACTTTATGTGGTTCAAGTATTGTAATTCGTGGATCGACTATTCTATGCAAGGAATTTCTATTATGGTTGTTTATATTTCATCATTGTCGTTGTTGATCGTCATCTAGGTATTCCTATTTTATCTTTTGTTTAGAGTCTTTATGTTTCTTATTTGATTGCTATTTTCTTTACATGTTATTTTAGATTCAATTTCAATATCGTTGTAATCATTTCATTTCCCTAGATCGTCAATTTAGCGCCGTTATTATCGCCAATTAAAGAGTCTTAAAATATTATCAAAACCAAATAAACATGTCTATCCTAGTTTTTATTATTAACATCATCTTAGATCTAAACATCACCATGAGTGAGTAGTCATTTTTCTAGGGTGTAGGGTAGCCATGTAGGTTGATTAAAAGATGATAATTGGATAAAAGAAATTGTGCTTTTAAAACATTGTGTCTATGCATGTTTGGACTATAACGATAGTTAACGATTCCTGATCAAAATCATTGACTAAAATGGAATTCTTTTCCAAAGTAGAAATACGTGAATTGAATAGACAAAGCATGACATGGTAGATTAGACCTAGTAAATTGCCTAAAAGCCTGCTAGACCATCTGATCTATGATTGTAATGAACACATCATTCTTACGAACTCACAATGAATTATTTGCATGTTCTAAATCCAATTTCATCAATATGTTAATCTACATGTGTGAACCTACTTCCCTAGATTCTTTTTATCATTGTTAATTCATCACCTGCTTTATTGTTTTCGTTTTGATTTGCTTTTATTTTGTTTTCATTTATGCTTTTTATTAGTTTAGAAATCAAAACCCCAAAACCCAGATACTCGTTAGATAAGACCCAATTGCAAGACATTTCACATTCTATAGGAAACACCATCTCCCTGAGGATCGACCCCTACTTCCATAATTACATTAATTTGTTATTAGCCTAGTCTGGGTAATTATCTTTGACCAGGGCTTGCGACATGCCCGATCAGTTATTCTCGAGATTAAATTGTAACAACTTCAAGAAAACCATCATTGTTCTACGAGAAGAATTTGAAAGAGGCGCCAAGATGACTGAAGATCCCCTAGAACATGATTGTGGGTGTGTCCTAAAGTACACACATGGTTTGTTATGTGCTTGTACACTACATCGTCTATCGGATTGTGGTTCTCGAGTCCCACTTGATGTCTTACACGGGTTTTGGAGGAAGTTAGAGTACGATGGTAATGAAGCAATGCGGTCCACTGACGACGATCAACTTGAAAAGTTATTTGATGAAATTCGAGATTGTGATCCGAGTATGAGGTTGTCCATGTGTGACACTCTTTACTCCCAGCTACATCTCGAGGAGGAGGATGTAGATGAGACATCAGTGATTGAGAACCCTAAAGAATGTCCAAAGAAGGAAACTCGTCGAGACCCATCCGCGGTTGAGCATGCACGGAGGCAGAATAGTAAAGGTAAAACTTCGTCTACTACTACCGGTACAACTTCGTCTACGACCACCGGTACCACTCCGTTGGTTGATGCCATGTCCACTAGCACGGGTAATTTTTCCACTTTATGCTGTGTACCTCTAGAGTTAAACTATGTTGTAGGTGATTGGAGGAGCTTTCATATGTCTGCTTTCTTGCCACCGTGGTTTAAGGAGAACCTCGAAGCTTGGTATGATCCTCGCGGTGATGGTCAACGTGGTTACCGAGTTATATCACACGCTTTACGGGGTGATCAAGATCACTTTACGATGGCGAGAATAGAGTTACTTAGAGAAATGCATAGCTCCGGCACATATTGTGATGATATTTATGGTCCTGATCAATACGATCAAGACGTTGGTAGGATTAGTTTTTTGGGGCAAGAACCATGCGGCGAAGAGCATTGGATGGACTATAATCCATGAACTCTAATCCTCCTCACTGTCACCATACATACCATCGGATTCACGCTGAACTCGATTGCCGGGCGTAGGGCCTTTTCTTGGTTTTCGTCTACTTAAACGATTATTAATCAGTGGGCGTACGTCCTTCATCATGTGGCGAAAGAACTGAAGTTGTTCCGCGTCATCTACAATGCTCCAAGCAATAGTAAATTGGTCGAGTAAGGCATGTGCAGTCTACAATATTAAAAAAAGTTAAAGAGATCAATTGAAGGTAAGGCTATTAGAGTTTCATGTTAATAGAAAAATTCCGTATAAAAAATCATTTACAAAGTAAACACTTATAAATAATTTACCTCAACGGTGAGAATGGCATCGTCATGTGGTAAGGGGGCATCTCGATGATCGGGATCAATAATGAGCGGGGGAGATGCACCTCGAAACCACATCTCGTAGCCTCGTTCAACCTCCCCCGGGAAAGAAACAAGGGTCAATCTCTCGGAAAGGTGGACTCGGTGATCCTCCCAATTCTCCCATAGATGATCTGCTAACGGACCTACTTCCATGTCATACCCTATCCTCGAACATGGACGGTGGGCTTTCACTGGAACAATGGGCCCATGAATCATCTGCTTGTACCCAAACTATCGTAAACAATGATCAGATTGGTACGGTTTCACGATGTCCATGAACCATACACCATCGGATAAAAAGGTACGAGGATAGCACTCCACCTGAAGGGGACCAAACGGCTCCCACCTAACAGAAGCAGCGGTAAGACCATCTAAAATACTCCTATACTCCAACAACTTCTTCTAAGTCTGAGGAAAAGGACCAACATGTGACCAACAGCTAACCCTAGGCTGACTGGCCGTAATATCCGAGGGTGGTCCGGGTCAAAAGATAGGAAAGTACTCAAAGATCCAAGCTTGCAACAACGACAAGCAACCAACAATAGTCCCCATATCTCTAAGTGAAGACAACTCCAACTGTCGATACATATACGCTAGAAAGCATAATTAATTATTATGCCACACAAGATACTAGCATCATATCACTTAATTAGCCATCAAAAGCATAATTAATTCATCATTAAAGGCTTGAACACAGGTTTAAGCAATAAGAAAGGATGTTTATCATCTATACCTCCAATTTCCATCAACTTGAAATATATGAGATGTAATGCAACAATTCAACATGTGATAGTCATAGATCTACATCAACCTCTAACCAAGAACTCATCTTTTCCATAAAAACTACTCTAAAACACATAGAAAACACATAAAAATGTGATATCGAGTAACCCGTAAACATGACCTTATTAGCACTCTAATTTGCAATACTTAAGCAACCTAATGATACCAACGGATTCGTTGACCCAACCACTCAAAATTCCATCTTCTACGATAATTAATATGCTAGGATTCCGAAAACGAAATTGAATTCCGTTAAGAAAAGAAGAAGTTATGTCCGTCTTAAGATTAGATCTAAAAAACTGGGTTTTATAAAAAAATGGAGAAACATGAGATTTTATGGTATGAAAAGGAAGAGGATAAGAATGATGTAAAAATCGTGAAGTTTCGTTAAGAGACGAAGAAATGACATCCGTCTTAAGCTTTTTGGATTATGGAGGTTTAATGAGGTTTTGGTGTTGAGGAAGAACAAGGTATATGTTGAAAAATGAGGAGAGAGGTGGAGATTTGTTGTGGGTTTGTTTTGAGAAGGTGAGTAGTAATATGCCCAATATTTAAGGCGGAGTTTTACCCACTCGAATTTTCGAGTATGGGCTCATAACAGATTGAAATGCGACGGTTTCTACCCAACTAAACTAAATTCAATTTAATATCAATTTAAAGCTCCGAAATCACAAATTATCGATTTAAAATATTTTAATCAATAAAAGTAAAAGAGAATTTTATAAAATTAACGTCTTTAGTAAATACTCATTATTATAAAATCAGGGGTGTTACACCCTTGATACCACTGATACCTGTAACGGTTACATCAGTTTAGGGAAATTTTTTTGGCATGCTTAGATCAGTCACTTATGTTCAGGTTTTGGGAAATAAGTTTAAGTAATGTTAGAGGTAACATGTTATATATCAGTTTTTCTAAGTTTTTTGGCAAAACTCTTGGATGAGAATGTTTGAATATAGATTGGAAACAAATACATGGTTATGAATGTTTTCATACTAAGTTGTAACATCTAAGATAAATCTACAGGTTCTCTTTTTTAAGTCGCATATACTATTTGTTTGTTCCTTCAACGTTTTCTTCAACTCTTGTATAATAATATGAACCTCTTGAGCTTCATCTCCATTAAAAGCATCGATGTATTCATTTTTCTGTTTGCCCAATTGGAAGCATTCATATTCATCACATTTATAGTACAATTTTAAAAGCTTTGCTGTCATAGGTTCAGATAACCTTATGTTGAATTTTTTTTTTTGTATTTAGGACAATTTTTGTTATCTAATTGCACCCCTTTTGAATTTGATTTTAAATTAGATGATTCCATTTTAGTATGAAGTGTTTGTAGTAGTGTTTTCAATGTTTGTGCTCTCAATTGGACTAGTAGTGATGTCAAGCTTATGCTTTAAAATGAACAACATCAAACTCCCTTAAATGCAATAACTTAGTTCAACAATAACTTTGATATAGTCGTTACATGTATCAGGGGTATGCTGAGCATATTCTCAAATCTCAGGAGCATTTGATGCAAGTAAAAGTTGGTTGTTACAGAATCAAAAAGTAGTTGCTCCAACTAACTTTCCCCCCAAAAATTTGAAATTCATTAAACTGATTGCCGTTAGTAGAGATGACAACGGGTTAAGCCTGGGTCAGGTCCATTAAGACCCGGACCCGACCTGTGACACAAATCCTGGACCCAGACCCGGAAAGGTCTAGAATCATCAAACCCATACCCATACCCAACGGGTCCGGGTCTACCCACGGGTCTTATTTGAACGAAATTCCAAATAAGAATTGAATAGCCATGAGCATTCAGAATCTCTTATGATGCCCAAATTCTACCTAGTCCGCAAAACCACAAAATCATTATTATCCAAGTAGAGAAGATCTAGCAAAATAGCAATACATCTACTGTAAATGAAATAAGAAATTTTACATTATCTCTAGCATTATCCATATATTTATTTTAAGAGTACATTTAGGCATTTAGCATAAGAAATCAACAAGTCTTCAGCAAATGAAATAAGAAAGCTTTATTAGATTAATTAGGAGAAAAAAAAGAGAAGATCTAAATTAGTTTTACCCCAAAATAAGAAACCCCTAATTCTAATGTTGTACCCCAAAATAACTCATTGATTGCCTTCGTAGTTAGCGGTGGACTGGGGAAGTGGTGGTCGACTGTCAATCAGGCTGCTAATCGTCATCGCCGTTAGTTGCGCCTTGGTCGAGCTTGGACTGTTAGTTGCTAGTTGGTTTTGTATGTTACTATGTGGCTAAGTATTTTGTACAATATGATTGTTGAGTTGTTGACACTTAATAGTATGTTGTGTATAGTCTCTTATATTATTAGGTTAGATTTTGTTTTTTAAATGTACGGGTCTACGGGTCGGGTCCGGTTCTCGTAACTCAGACCCCAGACCCGGACCCAAAATATTTTTGGAGAACCCATACTCATTGGGTCTGAAAAAATGAGACCCAAACCCTGTAAAACCCCTATATACCAAATATCCTTACATACAAGACCTCCTTAGCACATGGGGATGCTACCATCTTGGTTGCCCGAGGTAGTATATATCAAATCAAGCGATAAAGAAACATTACTTATTTAAATCCATAGTTAAAATCAAATACATTATCTCAAACAGACGGCATATTGTCTGACCAAACAATCCAACCAACAACTATTAAAGTAATATAAACCGACTAATGTATATGACTCCAAAAATGCTAAGTGGTGGCTATGACTCTATGCGGTGATCCCATCCTCATCCCAACCCATCTTACGGATTAGCTGTGATCACCTGCTCACCATTCCCCAATGCATCACAATAGTTTTGTAAAACAATAACGGGGTCAGTAATCGTATATACCGACCAATGTACACGACAAGCACAAGGGAAAGAGAAAGTGGAGGGCCAGCGTAGAGGTCACCTCAGTAGACTCTGGTTACCATCTCTGCTCTACAAAAACCACCAATTGACCGTGGACTGCAGCCACATCCGTCAAAATTCCATCTCATAGCAGGGAGACAAACTTGGAACATTAATGTGCACGTCCCCCACGTAGCGGGATAACTACGAGGGCGAACTCGGGGTGTGATACGTCTCCTAACGGAATCACCAACCAGTAACCATAGTAACCATCGCAACAACCCAAACTCCAATCTCGAACTCCATCATCATCATCATAAATCAAAAAATCAAGTATCATACAATATCTCATCACATCAATTAGCATAACCAAATACTGAGTAGGGAAACCCTACCTTATTGACAATTCCGCAATAAACAACTAGTATTCAAAATCTTTCCTCTACGAAGTCCCCTCCGAATCAAACAATAATTACATAATCAATACCAACAATTTCCCCATTTTACCCCAATTCAATTATGGTTATAACTAGGGCTGAGCGAAACCGGTTATTCGCTCCGGTTTGCAAAACTGGAGGGGATAACCGGTTTCAAAAATCATTTTTTTGGAAAACCGGTTCTGAACAGGATTTTTTCGATTAACCGGTTTTTTAAAAATTTTAAAAACCGAAACCGAAAACCTGTTTATCCGCACCGATTTTCATAACTAGTTTTTCATCTTTTTAGGTAATAACACTATTTCATTTCAACTTCTTTATTGATTTATTGACTTACTTTTTTACTGATTTATGGAAACTTGAAAAATGAAATGGGGATTTGAGATTTTTGTTGTTTGGACCGACTGTTTGCTTGAAAAATTGAGTATTGTTTTTTTTTTTACTAAAAAAAATAAATCGGTACCCGGTTTGAATTTTCTATGAACCGAATCCGCTCCGGTTTTTCATCCGAAAATCCGGAGTCCATTTTTCGGTTTTCGGTTAAGAAATTCGGTTCGGACTTTTTTGTTCAGCCCTAGTTATAACAGTACATACAAATCACAAAGTATAGATACTTACCAATGAAATCAACAAAGTAGCAAGAGATCGAATCCGACACGAGATGATTAAGGATGTTCTTAAGGAATTAGGGAGAGTTTTTAGAGGAAAATAAGGTTTGATTAGAGAAACATAATGATAATTATGAATCCTAATTCCTCTTATTAATCCTTAATCAACCAGCATCTGACTAATCCTCGAAACCCGTCGTACTCGGTCGAGTACAACATGTACTCGGTCGAGTATAACTTACTCGGTCGAGTGCCTAACTCACTCGGTCGCGTACACAAGAACAGAAGACTATTTCAATCGACAGACCAGTCTACTCGGCAGAGTACCCAATCCACTCGGTCGAGTAAGCTTTACTTGACCGAGTGCCAACTACACAGAAATACGGAGTATTACAGTCTTCCCTCCTTAAGATCGAACTTCGTCGTCGTAGTTCACAACTCATACTCCTACCACATAAATACCCGTGCCAACAACCAACATAAGACACAACAACACACATAACATATATCATGTAATCACAAAGCTAACAACAATGAGACATATCACAACATGTGTCATACTACCCATCCCAAGACACTAACATTAACTAGCAACATGCAACTATCTCCTTCCCCCCCTTAAAGAACAAGGTTACGCCGTTCTAACCAAACATACCTCCTCAAACAGATGAGGGTATCTCTCCCTCATCGTAGCTTTAGGCTCCCAAGTTGCTTCTTCCACGTTATGGTTATACCATAACACCTTCAATAGCGTCATCTCCCCATTCCTGGTCTTGCGCACCTTCCGGTCAAAGATTTCCTTTGGCACCTTAACATAGGTGAGTGCCTCATCAAGATCAATGGTTTCAACCTCAAGAACATGAGACGGACCACTCACATACTTCCTCAGCTGCGACACATGAAACACATTATAGACCCGATCAAGAGTAAGTGGTAAGGCCAAACGATACGCCACCTCTCCAACCCGATCCAAAATCTCATAGGGACCTATGAAATTCTGGCTCAACTTACCCATGTTCCCGAATCTCATCACCCCTGTAATACACGGATTGTGGATCCTTGCCGAACTGTGGTACACGGGGAACCACAGAGGGGCGCACATGGGATGGAAACAAGGGACAAGCGTATTGATACGCATTTGTGGAGTCACCACCAATTTTTATGGTAAATTGGAACCGTTCGAATACTTTATGTCATGTCAAGACACAAAGTAATGACATGAACACTAAGAACTCGTTACCCTTAGCATTTTATGTCTAGAATGACTCTCGTGGATGCCAATGAACACGGATGTTCACAGAGATCTGGAGTAAGGGGTGAGGGTACGTATTAGGAAGTTCTTTAATCGAACAACTAATCACGCCCGCCTAGATAGCGGCCTTTACTAATAATTAGGAAAATTGTTCGTACTTGATATGTTATCGATTATATGCATGAAATGCAACATCCATGTTTTAATCCTAACATGTGAATTAGACTATGTCGGTGAACATGTAATTAGCATTCAATTATGTCAAAATTGGGAATTAAAATTGATTATATATGAAATAAAGGTAGAAAATTATACAATAAAACGATTAAATGAGATTACAACTGATTACATGATCTACGTCGGAAATATATCCAAAAAAAAGGTTTGAAAGAAAAGAAAAGAAAATCAGTTGACGGATTAGCAGTGATATTAGAGTTTATAGTTGATTAAATACATAATTAAGCCTACGTCGACACGATAATAGAAGTTCAGAGACATAAACCATCCCAGAAGAGGCGCAGCAGCATGTGCGTCCTCTAGAAGAGACGCAACACCTGTTCCGTCTGCCCAGAATCGCAATCAGTTAATGTTCGTTGGTATTTGCGATTTGGTATTGATCTATGACTCGAGTGAAAGTGGTTTAATTAATTAAATTACAAGACTAATTGTATCAATGACGAATCCAGAGATTTGATATGAACAAATCGAAACTCTAAAATCCTATCTTGATTTAGAGAGACTAAAACCCGATAATATTGAATGATTAGGGATCTAAGCCAAGAACAAGACGATTTAAAATATTAAATATGAAAAGGAATAAAATAAGAAAAGGAAATAAAGACGTAGAAACCAGAGGAAGAAGAAGAAGAGTAGGAGAAGGTAGCCTCTGGAAGAGGCGCAACAGATGCTACGACTCTTCGAAGAGGCGCAAATGATTCTGCGTTTCTTCTCGACGTCTGATGACTACTAAAAATGTTATTTGAAAAGGTTTTCGATTAGATTTGGTTTTGAATCAATTTCTGTCATAGATCTTACATGAATAATATGAAAATAAATGATACAAATAAATAAAAAGACGGAATTAACACCCTCAGACTTACATGTTGACGAAACGAGATGGACTAAATTTCATTTTAGCAACAGCTCGACTCGAATGTATGCAGAAAGTGTCCTTGTTAAATGACTAAGATTGATCAAATTGGCCGGTCAATGCAAAACGTGACGGGTACTCAGAAGGATCAGAGCTTACGTGGTTGACTGATCAAGCACGCAGATGTCGATAGCTTAGAGCAAGGTTTAGAATCTAAAGAGAGAAGAGAAGGGGAGGAACACTTGCGTGTCTTAAAAGTGAGAACAAAGCTTTCCTTTTATAGTAGAAAATGTGAAAGAGTCGTAGAACAACTCAAACTTTGGAAAGGAACAGGATGGGGAAGAGGCGCAACATGAATGCGATTCTTCAAAGAGGCGCAGCACCTGCTGCGTTATTTTCCCAAAGGTTTCCTGCTAAAGAAGGAAGTTTTCCACGTTTCTATTACAGAATTGTGGTTTATCTATACTTCCATTTTAAAAGATAAGACGAGATAATTTTATAAAAAAAGATAGAATTTGAAATATATAATGAAATAATCAGAAGATTTAAGAGTGTTCCGACGCGGAGTTTTAAAACGGTTTATAGAAAATGATGCGGTTTTTGACCCGAAATCCAAATGAACTCTAATGACTGTCAAAACGACCGTACCTGCGCATTGATGACGTCCAAGGGGTAGATACAAGTGTTTGAGCTATCACTTGACAATAAACTTACGAATTGTCATAAATCGTTTCGCGTACTAAACATGCGGCCTAATCATCACTGGGTGGTTGGCGGAAGGTGTAGAAACGAGGTATCTATAGGGCCCCCACTTTTACTGAGGCTTGAACAAGGCAAAAGTCAACGTATTGCCATCAGGTCAATAGAAGATTACAACCTGACGACTATGGCGACGCGAGGCGGTTTAAGGTGTCTGAACCAAGGACTTGTCGTCGGGAACATTTTAAAGTCTGTCGACCATCGGGGAGGGTCATTTAAAGTCCGTTAAACTACGTATAAGAGCGCGCCAGCCATAAGAACGAGTCATACCTGAGGCATCTTCTTATTTGGACCGAGGTTGCGTTATGAGGCTTGCCATACGTCGAGTGGGGTTGCTTTATGAGGCTCGCCAAACGCTTGAATATGGTTGCGTAATGAGGCTCGCCAACCATTTGAACAAGGTTGCGTCGTGAGGCTCTCCAGCCGTTTTAATGGGGTTACATTATGAGGCTCGCTAGTCGTTTGATTGAGGTTGCGTTATGAGGCTCGCCAGACGTTTGAATGGGGTTTTGTTATGAGGCTCGCCAGCCATCATATGTGAGAATCTGCGTGTCTCTATTCTTAGGCGAACTCTCGTTTGGGGAAACATATAATTGAAAGGAACCCGGAAGACTCTGTCAGGATCGAATCTTTCGGGGAATCTGCAAAACTTGCTATATGGAAGACTCAGTTAGGATCGAATCATTCCGGGGAATTTGGTCGGTTGTGGCGAGCAAAATTCTGGTAATAAAAGACGAGCCCACAGATTGTATGTCCGAAAGGTGGGTCCCTGCTGAGACGATAAAGTCATGTGATGGTTTTGAAGCCTGTCAAGGCGCGGATATACGAAAGACTCTGTCAGGATCGAATCATTCCGGGGGATCTACTCGATTGTGGCGAGCAACATCTTGATGATAAAAGACGGGCCCACGGATTGTATGTCTGAAAGGTGGGTCCCTGCTGAGATGATAACGTCATGTGACGGTTTTGAAGCCTATCAAGGCACGGGTATGCGGAAGACTCAGTCAGGATCGAATCATTCTGGGGAATCTGCTCGGTTGTGGCGAGCGACATCCTGATGATAAAAGACAGGCTCATGGATTGAATGTCCGCAAGGTGGTCCCTCCATTGCTTGTTTCTTGTTTGTTTTATTTTTGAATTGATTTGAAAAGTGACGAACGATCGTCAATTGAAGAGTTTTGTTTGAATTGATTTGATTTGAAAAGTGACGAACAATCGTCAATTGAAGAGTTTTTTGAATTGATTTGAAAAATGACGAACGATCGTCAATTAGAGATTCTGTTTGAATTGATTTGATTTGAAAAGTGACAAACGATCGTCAATTGAAGAGTTTTTTGAATTGATTTAAAAAGTGACGAACGATCGTCAAGTAAAGAGTCATTTGATCTTTGCAGAATATCGAGGTGGCGGGCGTCAAGCCCCCAGCTTACCTCGAGGTGTTTGTTGATTTTTTTATTGCATTTGATTTGACCCTTATTTGAACTTGAACGTAGGTGGCACCGTCTTAGCACGTCGCGTTGTGGAGGGTAGCCAACCGGCTGCGGGCTACAGCTATTGAGGCACTCGTAGGTGGCCGGGATCGATAGGTATGAACCTCTAATTCCCTTTTCATTTACCGTTGTATTTTTGTATTTTTGAAATGAAGTGTCTGAAATGGGGAATTTCCTTTACAGAGGGACCTCGAGCGGGAGCTGGCGGAGACTCGGGAGTAGACAGTTCGTCTGTTGAGGGATCCGGAGGCCCATGATGCTGAGATTGCTGCCCTTGAGGTGGATGTGGCCATGCGGGGTGACGATGAGGATTAGCTGTATTTTGTTGTTAACTTGTATATTTTGACTTGTTTTTGCATATGTTGACTTTGTTTCGGGCGAAAGCCCCCAGCTTTGGGTTTTTAGATTTTGTATTGGGCGAGAGCCCCCAGTTTGATAAACATGCTTTCTTTCAGTTGTACTTGATGGCATGAGTGCCTTTGATGTTGGATACTTTATGTCCCTGCAGGTTAGCTTAGAAACTGGTTTGGAAGACGACGGTTTCTGCCGTCATGCTGCCGAAAATCACATAGAAATCACATAATGTACATGCAGCATGTTGGTGGCCTAAACTGGCGCAAAACAATGAATTTTAAAGGAAATGTGTAAGTGTTATAAATGACCAGACATGTGTAAGTGTTTGAAATTACCAGAAGAGTGAAAAGTGATTCCTCTGAATATGTGTGCTCATTTGGCGGCCATGTCGTCTTCCGTCTTGAAAAGCGAACCCGAGAATGATTAGGAAATTCTAGATGAAGTTTGTTAAGAAACTGATGAGATTTTCCTTTATTATTCTTATCGAATTTCAAATGCAAACGTCCTTCTGCTTACATTTAAAATAATGACAGGTTGAATCATGTGAAGGATTGCCTACATATTCATGAAAATGAAATCAAACCTTGTGCGTAGTTCAAAAAAATGTAGAAGAATAATCGTTCGAAGCGAGAGCTTGTAATGAACTTAGAAAAGGGTAGCATGTGTTTTTGCTTTCTCCTAAAAGAAGTATAATTCTGTCATGAACTTATTTGATGACATGAGGATATGAGGATATTCAAATGTCAAAATGCAAGAGCATAGTGACATTAAATTTTGACTGGCTAGGGGTCGGATTTATTTCGTGTCGCATGAGCGGCACGTGAGTTTACGCGTGGCGCGTTTTTTTTGTTTTTTTGCCTGAGAATTTGAATGGGTTTTGCCCTCTTTACAGAAACAAGTTCGGCGATTTACGCAAAACTAATACTATAGAAACAGAATACTTTTGTGACCGTATAAGCTTAGTGTACATCCACCGAATTCTTAGATGCTAAACAAGGGTGATAAAAATGGAATGGAGTTGAAGGTTCTAATGGTGTTAGAAGACACTGGAGATCTGTATATCTCTCTCACTCACCTAAATAAATGAAAGGATCATCACAAAGGGGATGGAGACATGGTAACTGCGAATTGATTTGTCTGAAATATGTGAAAAGATTACTATTTGAGGAATTTTGTTTTGTTTGTAATTTTTGACTGGAGACATTTTGTTGATTTGAATTCGTCGTTGGACTGTTTTTGATTTGAAGTCGTTGTTGGACTGTTTTTTATTTGAAGTCGTTGTTGGACTGTTTTTTTGTTTTGTTTTGAAGTCGTCGGACTGTTTTTTTTATTTATAGTTGTCGGACAGTTTTTTTATTTGAAGTCGTCGGACAGTTTTTTTTTGTTTTTGATAGTTGTCGGACAGTTTTTTTTTGTTTTTGATAGTCGATATTGGACTTTTTTTTTATTTGATAGTCGTTGGACGAAGTCAAGGGACTGGATTTTTGAAATTTTTGTTTTAAACTTATTCTGGCACCCATGGCGATGGGAGACAATATATGAAATTTGTGCTTATTTGATAGTCAAATGAAGAATAGGAATCAGACGAGTTAGGTAGAAAGATGGAGTCTCCAAACCTAAAGGTCACCTAGAGATATGGCGATCAAGGAATTTTCACACCACTTAGAGATGGAAAAGGTGGTAAATGCACGCCCTTGTTAAGACTTTTTCTAAGAGGTCGAGTGATCTACACTAAAGAGATATGACCTAAAGTATTTTGAGTCTATTCTGCTAGTTAAGGGTAAAAAGTAGAACAAGTGACTAATAAAAAGTACATGTACTCTTTTTCTTTCTGGTTTTGGCAACTCAAAGAGGACTAGGATGGTCCTATTTATTAATAAATGCTAATATAGTGAAGACAAATAGCCCCGTTCAGATGTCGTCCTCGATTCTTGTTCCTAGCACAATTAAATCTTTGGAAGACTTTATGTTCTGGTATCTCAGATGGTTTGCATAAACGGGTCTCAAATTGTTCACAAACGTTTTCACAAGAGTAGCTTCATCTGGACGCTCAATAAGTTGTGTGCTAGTCTTCCTCCACCTACTTAGGAATTCGTTGAAACCTTCTTTTTCATTTTGGGTAAGAACCTCCACCTACTTGAATTTCAACATTGTCTGCGTACTGCTTGGCGAACTTAATTGCGACATCATCCCAGGTTGCACTTTTCTTGTGTGCTAGAGAATAGAACCACTGCTTAGGAATGGTGTCAAGAGATGAAGGAAAGATCCTTAGGAACATCTCGGGTTTGATGCCTTTGATAGACATGTAATCTTTGAAAGCACGAATATGATTCAAAGGGTTCTCATGCCCCTTGAACTTTGGGATGTCAGTCATGTTGAAGTTGGTTGGCAATTGGGTATTTACCGCTTCATATTTGCGACTATTCTCCCTGTAGATGTCATCCCCTTTGAGGTACATTAGTTGCTCCTCCAAGTATTGGAGTCGCTTTTCAGCTTAAGTAAGAACTGGTGGGGTATTGACTTCTAGTTGTCCCATAAAGGGTGGAAGGTTATCATGGGCACTAGCATCAGGAATGTCTGCAGGAGGAAGCCTGGTTTCTATGGCAACAATTCGGCCTTCAATGGCATTGAGACGAGCATAAGCTTGGTCCTGACATGTTTGGAGACGGATGAGCGCAGCTAGGACCAAGTAATTACCATTCGGGTTTTCCTCGGGTTGATGAACACTTGCTTGACTAGTTCCCGGCATCTTTGAAACCGAGGTAAGAGACCGAAGACAGATCAAAACCCGAACTACCATTCTAGGACACTCACTCAAAATGACTCGACTTGTGAAGTGGGAGTGTGTCATTGTGTTTAAGTGAGTTTTGAAAATGACAAGTTTTGAAATGTTTGTCCTAGAAAATCATAGTGTGGTTGTAGGAGTGTTGACTCGAAGTGAAGAACGACTCGACTTGTGAAGTGGGAGTGTGCCACAGTGCTAAGTGAGTTTTGAAAATGACAAGATTTGAAATGTTTGTCCTAGGCAACCGTAGTGTGGTTGTAGGAGTGATGACTCGAAGACGATTTTGACTGAATATTTGGGCAGAGTTTCGACTCATTTTTCGCTATTTCAGGCCACCTTTGAAAATGTTTTACCGTTTTGAAAAGGATTTTGTTTTGAAAAGTTCGTCATGGTTTATTTACAAAATGGTGATCATGTAAGGGTTATACACATTTAAATAGGCATTATACCGGTATGCTGAGTGCTTTTAAGATGGTTTTGGCTTAAAAGGTGGGTTGCCATACCAAGCAATCAAACCCAGGGTCTGATTAGTCTAATTTAGTAGGGGTAAATAAAGTTGTTTTTGATGATTAAAAGATAGGTTAAGAAGCATACTTGGGGATTTTAGTGCTTATGTATTGGGTGTTGGTTTTGTAATGGACTTGTGTGTTTTAATGGGGTAATTGGATTGATTTCTTTCTATGAGTGGAGAAGGGCTTCTTTAGAGGTTGGTATTGAGCTAAGGAAGTCATGAGAGTGTTTATTTTGAAGCAAGTCAAGGCCCAAAGATAAAGGTGAAAGCACGGAAACAAGTGAACAAGAGGAAGCGTCGCTCAAGGAAGTCGCGGGGCGCGTTAAATATGCTTGTATTACTAGCCGCGTGGCGCGGCTCAGCATTGGATTCCGACGACTATTCTAATTCTTCTTTAATTCGGCAATTATGCTCACACTTTATGAGGTTTTATGAGGCTTTATTAGGATATATGAAGATGCTCTTTGAAGACCTATAAAAGGAGGGATTGTTGATCAAATTAGACATATCTTCTTCCATCTTTTAATCATCATAATACATAGAAAAACATTTTGATAATTCATATTTTGTTTTAGTTATTTTGTATGGAAGGCTAAGTTCTACATCATGGAACAAGTTCTTGAAGCCAAGTTAGTTTGAATTGTAAGACTCTTATTCTATTTCTATTTCATTATTAGAGTATCAAATTTAGTTTGCATTATTGTTGATTTGTTAATTATGCACCTAGAATGATCAACTAGTTGTTAGTAGTTAACTAAACCATTGTTAGATTAGATGAATGAATCTTTTGTTTATTTATCTATTCCATTGTAGCAATTATAATTTATCAATTCGTATGCTTTTCATCATCGTTGAGTTATAAAGGACTAAATTTGTATGAACCAAAGTGAAGCAACGCTTGTTTTCTTCATTCGTGTATCTTTGCTAAATTCCATATTTTTAATCTACAATCTTGATACGATTAAGCGCTTGACTAAATTGACAATATTGTACGGGTTATTTGCTTACGCTTGTAACTAATAATCATTCTTGAGTGGGATTAGAAGTCAACAACTTCATAGCAAAGTATTCAATATTGAAATAGAGTAGAAGAGTCAATGATCAATTCATAACTTGTTGGTGGAAATTATTTGGTCCAAGAATTATTCTCATATTTGTTTTACATTTATAATTAACTATTTTGTCTTTGTTATTCATTTCATTCTATCTTAGGTTTAGTAGACTTAAAAAAATCAACATTTCAAAACTCCCCAATTGGTTACTTGCTTTGGCACACATTTAATAAACAAAACACCTTCCTTGTGGGATCGATCTCTAATTACACTTACTATTAGTTTGCGTTTGTAGTAGTTAAAAATACTAATTTGGAGACTCACGACAAGTCTAGCCAAATTTTAGCGCCGTTGCCGGGGAAGGCTATTGTTTCTTTATTTGTGCAATTGCTTATTTATTTTAGTTTAGTTTTTGTTTTTGGGTTTATGCCGGACACCCGTTATACTAACAAGAAGTTGTTAGATTTTGATCCAGAATTGGAGAAAACTCCTTTTCAGATTAAATGGGAGATAAGGAGAAAGCTTCAATTCGACAAGCAAGACAAGAAAGAGGAGAAAGAAAAAATCAACACGGCAAGAGAAACCAGGACTTTGAAGGAGCTCACCGCTCCCAATCTTACTCAACAACCTTTGTGCATCACATTTACGGACTTGGATGAAGGTATCACATTTGAGTTGAAGTCGGGTTTGATCCACTTTTTACCCTCATTCTATGGGTTAAGTGGTGAGGATCCAAACAAACATTTATCGGCATTTCATGTGGTATGCACTAGCATGAAACCGAATAGTGTCACCGAAGAGCAAATCAAGTTGAGGGCATTTCCTTTTTCACTAAAGGACTCCGCTAATGATTGGTTGTACTACCTTCCACCAGGTAGTTGTAAGTTTCTTAAACTCGATATTAGACATTTCTAATATCATATTACAATTAGTTTACTCATAAACTAATTAGATCTTATGCATGCATAACAAAAGAATTAGAAGAAACAATTTCCTTACATTGATTATATGGAAATGGGCACAATATTTGAACTCCTTTCAAATATTGATCTTGAGCTAGTAAGATGAGGATGAATTCCAAGTTTCAAAGTAGAAACTCTCCAATTAGTTGCACCCAAGATTACCCTTAATCTCTACAAAATACTACAGTAGTATATATAAAGTAGAAGCCCTTAAAATAAATCTAATAACCTCTTATTACTACACTAGTAATGTTATTAGAAATATGAACTAAGAATTTTAGTGAAAACTTCTTAAGTTTTAGAGTAAGAAAGGATTTTGAGAGAAGTAGAGATTGTATGCTTAATGAAATAAGATGATGTGAGTTATATAAGAGGAAACTTGTCCTCTTTGTCTTGATCACATGGACCGGCCACACCCACACCACATGGGTGGGTGTTGTCCCTTTCATTTTGTTCTTAACAATGCATAAGGTTGAGTGTTGGTAATAGTCTAGTGTATGATTGTGTCTAATTCTCAATTAGAATAATATACAAAAACTAATCACCCTAAAATACACTACAAAACCGGTGCACCCCACATAAAATGGGTGTCCATTTTATTTTGCAATTTGTCATTTGTCACAAATGTGACATGTGACATGTAACATGTAATCTTTGCTTATAAATGTGCATTTAACCAATTTAAATGCAATTTCATAACAAATAAATTAGACTTAACATTTTAAGTCACATTTTATAATTACATGTAAATAAAATGGGTCATCTCATATTTGGTTAAAATAATCTACAACAATTTGTAATTATAATCAACCAATTTTGCTTATCTCAAATGTTTCATAAACATAATGCATTCTTAGTAATATAACAATTAAATTACTAAAAGGAATCTTATTTAATCATATTACAATAAGATATATTTCTCACTTACAATTTAAACTTGGTTCAATTTAAGGGATTAATTAATCCGTATCACTATACAATTAATTAATGTACATGATTAGGGGATTGTCCTTTAGGTGTGACCTCAAGGGATCAACTGATCACCACCGTCATACGACAGTAACGTCAAACTCAATTGAGCCAATCATTACCGATTTATGTTGACAAGTTGACTATAATATTCATCATCTCTTTGTATTATTATTATTGAGATTTAATTATGTGATCGCACTATTGTTGAGGACATTTACTCCAACAGTAATATCACTACTTGGGCCGAAATAAAGAAGGTGTTTCTTGAAAAGTATTTTCACGCCTCCAAATCTTCTCATGTTAAGAAGGAGATCTCAAATGTGGAGCAAAAGGATGATGAAACACTTTATGAGTATTGGGAGCGATTCAAGAAGTTATGTGCAAGATGCCCATACCATGGGTATAGTGACCAAGATCTCATCCTCTACTTTGTTGGAGGATTATTGCCGAAAAAAGCTCGGATGGTTCATGGTGCTAGTGGTGGTGGAATACTCAACATGAATCCGAATGAGGCTAATGCATTGTTGAGTGAGCTTGAGTCTAGCTCACGCCGATTTAACGTGGGATCCAAAACAAGAAGAGTATACATGTCAAGTTCTAGCTGTAACCCATCATTGGAGAGCAAGGTTGAAGATTTGACTTCCTTAATGAGGGAGATGATCATAGGGAACAAGCAACAAGTAAAAGCCCGTGGTCTTCGCTCATCCAATGTTCGTGTCACCAATCGATGTCCACTTATCGAAGAGGAGACCGAGGAGGTCAATGTCATTTACGATAATCCTGTGTGAAGAGACCATCCCGATTTCCAATATGGGAATCCACAAGGCGGTTTGCAACTACAAGGCCAACACAATCAAGGCTCATCATTTGGACAACAATTTAGTCAATCTAAACCAAGGTTCATCCGAGGCAACAAGGTTCAAATTCATTCTCCTCTCAAGGTTATGAAAGTCCATAGACCCTAATTAGACTCCTCTAATTAGTTTTACAAATTACATATTAATTTGATTTTACTTTGATCTATGTAACATGCATGCAAATATAAAGGCATAAAGTAAAAGAAGAAATTTCCTCACATTGATATGGAAATAGTATGGGCACAATAATAAAACCTTCTTATTATTCTTGAGCAATGAAATAGATGATCCTCCAAGAATCTTCAAACTAGAATACCTCCGTTAAGTTTCACCCAAGATTAACCCAAAAATATTATCTTAATACTAACTAGATAATAAGAATTAAATAATCCTACTAATATTAGTATATTACTACACTAGTAATACTTATGAAATAGTAGTATATATGAGAGTTTTAGAGAGATGTGAGGTTTTAGTGAGATGAATAAACAAGCGAGAATGAATTAGTCAAAAAAAATGAACAACCATAGTGTTCTTTTATAAGCCGTATGTGCGGTCAAGCCAAGCCTCACAAGGCTCCTATTTTGCGTATAATATTCACATGCAAATGACTTGAGTGTTGGTGTAGGTAATGATAATGATCATTATGTCATTATCATAAGGTGGAGTGTAGGATTAGATGAGAACAATTATCATTGATCTCCACTAACAAAAATCCGGCCTCCACTAATGTAATGTGGTCCATTTTGATTTTTGATATTTGTTCCACAAATACTTATAATCATATGCTTAATTATCTTGTATAATTAAGTGTTAATTTGATCATATAACAATTATATGACTCAAATTAATAATCAATATACACTCAACTTTTAAGAGATATTTTACCATTATATCAATATATAATGGGTCCCACAATGTACAGTAAATTTATTTTACAACTCTTTGTAAACATAATTAACTAATCACCTCTACCTCAAAATATATGCATAACCTCAACTAATTTAATGAATTAACAATTAATCACTAAATTAAATCTTATTTAATCGTATTAAAATAAGACGTAAAATTTATTCAGTCAGTTATCGTATAATTGACTAATAAACTTAACCCGAATGAGTTCCTAACTCAATTTCCACTAAATAACTCTCGTAACCAAACATATATCAAATATATATGTAAAGGAATAATTAAACTGTATCGTATACAAATAATTTGTTTTCAATTTGGGTCTCATCCTTTAGGTGTGACCGAAAAGGGTCAGTTGATCACCGCCGTAATACGACAATAACGTCTAACTCTAGTCAGCTGATCGTTATTGATTTACGTTAATCAACTGACGTGGAGTATCAATATACTAGTTATCCCACGAATATTCCAAAATGAGATTTATTATATAAATGCACTATTGTGGAGGACACTTACGTCAACAATCTCTCACTTGTCCGATACAAGTTGTGCATGTAGCCACACTATTGCGGAGAACTCCTTCTCCCACAATATCTCCGACTTGTCACGACAAGTTGTGTGCTACGGATTCTGTTGTCTCTTTGTGTCACTTCCTCCCACTCACTGTAAGGTGTCTTTCAGGTCGCACTTGCGATTGAAAAATATAAATAGAGTGGTTTTCTCAATCTGGGAGAGTAACTGTCTGACCGGAAAATCTACCAGAGATCTCTTCCGAGCGTGGCCACGTAGTTCCTGTCACTACTCCTCGAGTGGCCCGAAGATGTTAATACCCAACGTGGGTGGACAATTCCTGTTGACCCAACTTACACTGTATAATGCAGATCACCATGACCCAGAAGATGCCCATCGGCCTTCTATCATGGCACGACCTAGGACAAAAACCAAGGTCAATCGGAAACTACACCAACTCAGGTAAATGGTCACCAGTCTAAAGAATCGACTCATAGAAATAATATGAAAATCCCTGTCACGACCAGGCTTCAACAATTTTGATAAGGGATTATATAAAGGTCACTGCCCGACAGAGTGTCATACAGTCTGCCTATGTAAACGACCAGTCATCTCCATGACCCTATGGCGCTAAACTAGCCATCGGTCGACTTACAACCTAGTCACTACGAGACGTCATCTCATATGAGTGACTATGGACAATAGTACTAAGTTCATCTTGTTCACTTGAATTGTGTTCAACTTGATATAAACCTAATTCGGATAAAACAAAGTATTGATATTTAGTCAAACTAAAATAAGGAGCGCATATAAAATTCGAACAATGAATGCAATTATCATATATGTAAACATTGATATAATATTCAACTATTACATATCATATAATCTAGAGGAATTCTGGTACTCGTCTTAATCCCTTTTGCGACGACACGACCATCATGTTTAGCTTTTGAAAGAGGCTTGGTTAGAGGATCAGCGATGTTATCGTGTGTCCCAACCTTACATACATCAATTTCCTTTCTCTCCACGTAATCTCTAATTACATGGTATTTCCTAAGTACATGTCTAGACTTGTTACTAGACTTGCGTTCCTTTGATTGAAAGATAGCCCCACTGTTATCACAATATATCGTGATTGGTTCCGCGGGGGTGAGGAACTCCTAGACCTTCCATTAATTTTCGAATCCACACAGCTTCCTTTGCAGCCTCTGATGGTGCAAGGTACTCAGCTTCTGTTGTAGAATCCGCAGTAACGCTGTGCTTGAAGCTCTTCCAGCAAACAGCTCCTCCATTCAACATAAAGACATAGCCGGATTGGGATTTTAAATCATCCCTATCAGTTTGGAAACTAGCGTCCGTGTAACCCTTTACACGCAACTCAGTTTCTCCTCCAAACACCAAGAACGAATCTTTAGTCCTTCGTAAGTACTTAAGGATTTTCTTGACAGCTATCTAGTGACTCTCACCTGGATTGGCTTGATAACGACTCGTCATGCTTAAAGCATATGCGGCGTCAGGGCGAGTACACATCATAGTATACATGATTGATCCAACTGCGGAAGCATAAGGGATCAACTACATGCGTTCAATCTCTTCGGTGACGGTAGGACTCTGCGATTTGCTCAGAGTGATACCATGACCTATTGGAAGAAAGCCTCTCTTAGATTCTTTCATTTTGAACCGATTAAGTATCTTATCTATATAAGCTTCTTGACTTAATGTTAGTATCCTCTTGGATCTATCTCTATAGATCCGGATACTCAAAATGCTTTGTGCCTCTCCCAAATCCTTAATCTGAAAATGTTTCCCTAGCCACTCCTTTGTAGAAGTAAGCATTGGTATATCATTCCCAATGAGAAGTATGTCATCCACATACAAAATAAGGAAAGTAACTTTGCTTCCACTAAACTTCATGTATAAACATGGCTCCTCGACACTTCGAGTAAAACCGTTTTATTTAATAACATGATCAAAGTGATGATTCCAACTCCTCGATGCTTGCTTAAGACCATAAATGGATCTCTTAAGTTTGCACACTTTCTTACGGTTGGATTTATCCACAAAACCTTCAGGTTGTGTCATGTACATTTCCTCTTCTAGAATCCAATTCAAGAAGGCGGTTTTGACATCCATTTGCCAAATTTCATAGTTATGAAAGGCGGCAACCGCTAAGAGAATCCTAATGGATCAAAGCATAGCGACTGGGATGAAGGTTTCTGTGACAACCCTCGCGAATGCGGAATAATAAATCAAACAAGCATGTGAATAATATGCGGAAATACGGTATTTTAAAAAACCTTTAAACATGCAAGTTATATATAACACGAGGTGTGTCAAAATGTTACAAACAAGTACGGAATATACAATAAAGAGACGGGGTCTCTTAAAATGTTAGCAAAGAACAAGTGTTTATCCAAAACTAGCTACTATCGTCTAGAGGTGAACTTCCAGGGACAACGCCCGCTAGCTCACACCCGAACCCCAAAATATCAGATCCAAAAAAATCATCCATAGCAGGCAACCTGTTCATCCATGAAAAACATGAATGCCACAGTCAGTGGGGAGTAACTCCGGGTTCTCCCAGCCATATTACATCAAACGTACACATCAGGTAATACGACAGTAAAGCATGCATATATATGTATATACATGTGAGTTGCGATAAGAATAAATAGGCAGTACGAGATAAAAAGATAAGATCATATAGAAATCAAATCCGTAACCATCATGTTGTTCAAAGACTCGGGGAAGACACTCTTAGGCAATCGAATACGCTCACTAGGGCTTGCATCTCACCGTTAGCGGTATAAGATTGATAAGATTGAGACTCGACAGACAAACCAGTCAAGTCATGCGATGATCACATAATATCCAACATATTATCATCCATTCACGAACCAAGACATGACGGTGTCCAATCATGCAATGACCATGAACAATATCATGAAATCACGCATTCAAAGAACGACACAAGACGACAACTCTCACGGTAAATGAAACGCACTAGCATCGTGTCCCAGCAAGAATGATTAACAGGCATCCACGGGATAACATTTCCCTGAACTCATACACGATGCTACATTTCGTATATGTAGACTAATTTCCTCCTGGTAGCACGACGATAATAAATATCCGGTCCTAGTCTAAATCTGGCCAGAATCTCGGAATAAACCATTTTCCGATTCGACATGCGATGACGTTTCGCATCCAAGACTCGGGCTTATAATAATAAATGCCGAGTACCCCAAATTCGGTAGATCAATTCACGAAAGAGGCGGAAAAAACAGCTCAAGCCTCATAACATGCGGTACGCTACATGCAAATAACACCACCTCGCAAGTATACAACATTTGACGGCCGGGTCGAACAACGCATAGCGTTCAACTCCCAACAACGTCGT